>JAHKKF010518549.1:0-10909 GCA_019740295.1 Labeo calbasu
TTTTGATATATTTACAGTAGGAAATTTACAAAATATCTTTATGGAACATGATCTTTACTTAATTTCCTAATGATTTTTGGCATAAAAGAAAAATAAATTTGACCCAAACAATGTATTTTTGGCTATTTCTACAAATATACCCGTGCTACATAAGACTGGTTTTGTGGTCCAGATTCACGTTTTTTGTAATGCGTTACTCCCAACACTGTACATGAGTATTATTCTTAGTAATTCACCCACCAGGCACCCGCAAAAAAAAACAACAACAAAAAACACACACACACAAAGACGTAAGACTTCATTTCACAGGCTCACGTAAAAAAATTCTAGAGTCGCATTGCATGAAAACAATGGTTGAATTGTATTCACACGGATTGCATCATACAAAATTTACACCGAATAGAAATAAATCAGAGTCACAGGGAAAGTGTCACGGTTGTGGGAAGGAGCAAGGCGTAGGAGTATCTTATGGATGGCCACCCTTTATTATAATCCACAAAACGAAATAAGAAATCAGGGAGCTGGGGTACAACACATAGTTACAAATGATAGCAGACAAACCAACCAGGGGAGCAGAGATTACAAAAGTACACACATCTTTCACTCAAGTAGAAGTACAGATACTCATGTTTAAAAAAAACCCGGTAAAAGTAGAAGTACTGACTCCATTTTTTTACTTAAGTTAAAGTAAAGAAGTATGAGGTCAGACATATACTTAAGTAAAAAGTACCCATTAATCTGTTTTAGCGTCACGCTGTTAACTGGACCTCGCATCATATTGACCGATTAATATAACATAACTTATATTTAAAAACTACCATGTTGAACAGGGCCGGACTGGGACAATATTTCAGGCTGGGAAATCTCACACTCATCCAGGCCATCCCATTCGCCCAAAACAAAGCAGCTAATTAAATAAAAAACCATGGAAACCAATGAGGAACTGAATCAAGACAGGAACACAAGGAGAAACGAAATCAAAACCAAATCCCAAAGAACACGTGACAGAAGGAGTATAATACAGTATTAAATTAGGTTTTTAAACAAATAACAACAAAAGACATGTCCATTAATCCCATTAAGAACAGAGCAGCAAGATTGTGAAACATGATCATATAATTTTTTAAGGATATGGGTGTGTAACATGACAAAATAAAAGAATGTTATTTAAAGTTTTGGTTGCAACATTGACAGTTTGACATATTCCTGGAGTTGGGCCAAACATGTCCTGGTTTATTCAGGTAACAAAGGCAGTGCTGTGATGATATCATTGAAAGGTCCATCTAGTGCCTCAGGAGCCAGAGCAGACAGACTGCAGTCGACATGACGGACAGTAACATCCTGCAGGGGACCAGCATCAGTCCTGTGTTTCCAGCTGAGGAAGAAAAAGATTCCAGGTGATAAAGTGTAAAACACTTGTTAATAATGTAAGTGTTGGCAAACACAGAGTTCAGGCTTACCTGTAGTGCATGTGTTTGATTCTTTGAAAACACCCATCTTGTCACTGGTCTTAACTGATCTCAGCTTCTCTTCGCTCACCTCACCTGGAAAACAAGTTGTTATAATGTTATCAGTTAAACTTCTAGTCATTTTCAATTTTTTTGACTTAAACTCGATTTCTTTAATGGGAATAGTTTACCCAAAAATGAATATTATCCCATGATTTACTTTCTTCTTTCAGAAGAATATAATCGGAGTTAAATTAAAAATGTTCTGGCTCTTCCAAGCTTTATAATGGCAGTAAATGGGTGTTGAGATTTTGAAACCCAAAAAAGTGCATCCATCCATCATAAAAAGTACTCCACATGGCTCCGGAGGGTTAAAAAAGGCCTTCTGAAGTGAACCGATGCTTTTGTGTAAGGAAAATATTTAAAATTTTATGAACCGTAATCTATTACTTCCGCTAACTGTCAGATGACGTAGGACAAAGGCGTAGCGTAACCTCCAAAGAAAATACGCCCTCGCGAGAACCAAGTTTTGTTTACAGCAAGGAAAACCAGTCTCCTCTTGGCGTATATTGAAATCATCAGATAAATTTCTTTACAAATCCTTGTTTTGTACTTATAATTTGCCACTCTTTCATGAACGGGCATACGATTCCGGTTTATGGATTACGGCTAAAGTTTTAAATATGGACCGGAAGGCCTTTACTAACACCCCAGAGCCTTGTGGAGTACTTTTTATGATGGATAGATGCACTTTATTGGGCTTCAAAATCTCAACACCCATTCACTGCCATTATAAAGCTAGGAAGAGCCAGGACTTTTTAAATTTAACTCAGATTGTATTCGTCATAAGTCATATACAGGATGGCTTGAGGGTGAGTAAATCATGGGGTGATTTTAATTTTTGTCAAAAGTCAAAAATATAACTAATATATATCATAATTTTGTAAACATTTTTTGTATAACAAAATAAATGTATGCAAATTAAACATATATATGTTACTAATTTGCCTAAATTTTCAGAACAGAAATGTGAAAATTGGATAAAGTGTGGTTCAAAACTCTTGTTTCATTTTGTTGACTTATTAAAGTCAAAGGTTAAGAAAAATCAGAAAACAAAACAAACAAAAAACAAACAAACAAAAAAAATTCTCACATTTGCGGGATATAAAGTCAAAATTGTGAGATATAAACTCGCAATTCTGACTTTTTTCTCATAATTGTGAGATAATAAGTCACAATAACCTTTTTTTATTTTTTATTCAGCAGCGGAAACGGGGTTCCATAGGTGATAGATACGGTAGGTGCCAAAAAAAAAAAAAGGTAAAAAAAAAAAAGAGAACTAAGAATACATAGTTGCAAAAAAATTCAAAAACAATAATTTACTTCAATATAGGATTTTTTGTTCAGTAAAAAAAAAAAAACTTTTAGAATATAAACATAGTACAACTATTAGGTTTGTGTAGCAGATGCTACTAAAGTAGAGAAAAAACATTTTTTGAAGAAACAGTCTTTATATATACGTACTAAAATTAAAATTTGCAGATGCACATAAAGTGCAATGACATAAACATTTTTTTGTGTTTTGTGTGTGTGTTTTCTTTGCTAGTCTGAAAACACTACATGAACAGTCAAAGAGTCCAAAATCTCAACACTGTGTATGAGAGAAAAAAAAAGTTTTCCCTGTAGTGTCCCTTTTTTTTTTTTTGACTAGTCAGCAGTTAAAATAATAGTAATCATTTCAGCTATGCCATATAGGCAATTAAAAGTAATTTAGATACTACATTTAGTATGCAACTATATAGCAATACCTTTTCAACCCTCAACAACTCAATCACAAAAACACCCGTTACATTTTCTTATTTTTTTAATATAGTTGTAGGTATAAATTCAAGTGATTTTTTTTATAAAACACTCCATTAAAAAAATAATAAATAAATACAATACAAATACAAATGAAAAAATAAAAATGAAGTGATTCTGTTGTTTCCTCAGTTGCTCTTGCTGTCCTGTGGTATAGACCCCTGCCATATACCGCTCTCCTGTTTCACAATGTTGTGCAAGATCACAGGGTCTCTACGCTCCACCCATGCATCAGATTACCCTGCAATTTTCCTTTTTTGTGTCTTTTGAAAGGACAGGATTGTTCATTGTTTTGACAGACAAAGCATACTAAGTCGGCTCAGGAGAGGAAAGCAACAATCAAACACCTTGAAAATCACATGAAGAGACACTCAAACTCTTAAAAGATTTAAAATAAGTGTAGCTCTCTTCTGTTGGCTCTTGTACTGGAATGTATGTATATATATATATATATACATACACACATGTATAATATTAATATTATTAGAATTATTTCTTTTTTTTGTCTCTGTCATTAATTTTTTGAGTTATCCTGTTAGTTTGCATTGTTTCTAGACCAGTTTTCCTTGTCTGTGTTCATCAGTTATCATGGTTACTCATTAGTTCATAAAGTCACAACAGTACTGTTTTGACCCGCATTAGTTCGTGTACATCTAGTCCTCAGTTTGTGCTTGTAAAATAAATAAGAATGATTCAATGTCTGATTGGTCCAGCCATTACAGCAAACTTTAAGCCCAAGTCTGCATTTATAAGAGGCCAATGCCAGAGCCACAGATCCCCCCGGAGCCTGAGCTAACCACGTCTGACCACATGTGTGAGCCAGCAACAATGACTGTCATAGAGGGAATTCTATAAGGGGATGGACTGCAGCCCTCTCTCTTCAGTTAAGGTGGATGTAGATGCTTTAACCTCTGACCCTATGAATGAGATTACTAAGGTCTGTGGTTCTGCCCAGGCCTGAATGCCCTGTGGTCCCGTCTAGTCCTGAATGTTCTGTGTTCCCGCTTATTCCACCCAGCCCAGAATCTCCAGTGTTTCCGATAATTCTACCCAGCCGCCCTTAATCTCCTGTGTTCCTGCAGGATCTGCCCAGTCCTGCATCTCTAGTGTTCCCATTAATTCAACTCAATCCTTAATCTCCTGTTTCCCCGCAGGGTTTGCCCAGTCCTGTATCTCCTGTATTTCTACTGGTTCCTCCGAGCACTAGATTTGTGTTGGCATTGATGATCCTGCCCAACCTCCCACTCCCAAATTCTCTTCTTGTTATGCGTCACCCTGAGAGGATAATTCTGTGTTCCCTGTGTGTTCTTTGTCAGCTGAGAGGGCTGTTTTTGGATAATCTTGTGTGTTCATGTTGAGCCTTTCTGTTCACCCCTGCCTGCACTGCCTCTCCTCAGTCTCCTCAGTGTCTCCTGCTCTGGTCACCATTAATTCACCTCGGAGTTGTTGCCATTCAATGCCTGAAGTGACGACCCATTAGTTCCACTTTGGACTTCTGTGCCCATCACTCTTCCTAGGCCTGGTGATCAGTTGGTTCCGCTCTTCACTCCCTTAACTTCAGCTGGGGCCATTGTCTCCTTGAGTCAGAGGGCTTCCCGTCCCTCTGGCTCCACCTTGATTAGTCATTGATCTGCATGTGCCACTGACTTCCAGTCCTTCACCTGCGCCTTGTCCCTTCAACTTTTTTGGCTCTGTCGTCTCCTCCTTCCTTCTGGTTCCACCTTGGTCATCGGGTGCTCCGCTTTTGCCTCAGTCCTCCGGCGCCAAGTCCCTCCACCCCTTTAGCTCTGTCGGCTTTTCTTTCCCTCTGGTTCCATCTTGGACCTCAGGTGCTCTGCTTCTGCCTCAGTACTCTGACACCTAGGCTCCACCTTGGCCACTAGTTGCCTTAGGTCCACCCTGTCATCACCTGGTCCCTGCAGTCCCTTGGCTCCACTGTGGCTCTTCGATCCTTCAGCTCCACCTGGGACCGTTGTCCCCTTGGCTCCACAGGGCTTTCCGTCCCCCTGGCTCCACCTTAGATAGTCAATGATCTGCCTATGCCACGGACTTCCAGTCCTCCATCTGCCCCTTGTCTCTCCACCATTTTGGCTCCATCAGCACCAAATCTGTGTTGGCATTAATGCTCCTGCCCAGCCTCCAACCTTCTCTTCTTGTTATGTGTCACCCTGAGAGGATAATTCTGTGTTTCCTGTTTGTTCTTTGTCAGCCGAGAGGGCCGTTTGTTCACCCCTGCCTGCACTGTCCAGTTCGTTAGCACTCCTCAGTCTCCTTAGCGTCTCCTGCTCTGGTCACCATTATGTCATCAGTCCTGGCCTGGAGTGGCGTCCCATTAGTTCCACTTTGGATGTGCTTGCCCGTCATTCCTCCTAGGCTCCACCTTGCCCGCTATTCACCTCGGGTCTGCCCTGTCATCACCCGTCCCTGCAGTCTCCCGGTTCTGACTGGAACCACTGTCCCCTCGGCTCCACAGGGCTTCCTTGTCCCACCGGCTTCACCTTGGTTAGTCGTTGATCTGACTGTGCCACAGACTTCCAGTCTTTCACCTGCGCCTTGTTTCTCGACCCCTTTGGCTCTGTCAACTCCTCTATCCCTCCTGTTCCACCTTGGTCCTCAGATGCTCTGCTTCTGCTTCAGTCCCCCTGCGTCCAGGCTCCACCCTGGCTGCTAGTCGCCTCGGGTCCGCCCTGTCATCGCTGGGTCCCTGCAGTCCCTTGACTGCACTGTGGCTCTTTGCTCCCTCAGCTCCAGCTGGAACCATTGTCTCCTCGGTTCCACAGGGTTTCCTGTCCCTCTGGCTTCACCTTGATTAGTTGTTGATCTGCCTGTACCATGGACTTGAAGTCCTTCACCTGTGCCTTTTCCCTTCAACTCTTTTGTCTCTGTCGGCTCCTCCTTACTTCTGGTTCCTCCTTGGTCATCGGGTGCTCCGCTTTTGTCTCAGTCCTTGGCACAGAGACTCCACTTTGGTGTCTAGTCACCTCAGGTCCACCCTGTCAGTGCCCGGCCCTGCAGTCGCTTAGCTCCACTGTGGCTCTTTGCTCCCTCGGCTCCAACTAAGACTGTTGTCCCCTCGGCTCCATAGGGTTTCCTCATACTTCTGGCTCCACATTGGTTAGCAGTTGGTCTGCCTGTGGCACAGACTTCTAATCCTTCACCTGCGCCTTGTCCCTCCACCCCTTTGGCTCTGTCGGCTTTTCTTTCCCTCCGGTTCCATCTTGGCCCACTCCTGCATCAGTCCTCCAGCACCAGTGTTGGTGGTGACGCATTACGTAACACAAGTTATATAATAATATTATGTAAAGTAATGTAATGCATTACCTTTGGAATTCTAAGAAAATATCTGAGTTACTTTTTCAAATAAGTAACACCAGTTACTTTTTCTCCCATTTTTTGATTGAGAAATCTCCTGTTCGGAAATGGGGGGTAAACATGATGTTACTGTATTCTATTGTATACCCACATTAGTTTGTGTATATCTAGCTTTCAGTTTGTGCTTGAGTCATTGGTAATGCGGTTGTTCTGTTTGTGTTACCTAAGAATGCTGTGTAACCTGTGGGGTTTTTGTTATTTTTGGTTTGGTTACCTATCTTTATTCTTGCTGCAACCTGTGTGAAACAGATGGTGTGATCATATAAATTATAATATTAATTATGGTCCGACTTTATATTAGGTGGCCTTAACTACTATGTTCTTACATCTAAATTAAATATTTGAATCAATGCACTTATTGTGTACATACATGTTTTTACATTGTACAGCAAAAGTGTTTTGCAATACAATGTGAACACAATAAGTACATTGTACTTATTTTTGAATGTAAGTACATAGTAGTTAAGGCCACGTAATATAAAGTGGGACAATTTATATGTATATATTTACGCATTATAGAAAATATATCTGCATAAGAGATATTAATAGAGTAGAAGATTGCCTAACAATGCATTATTCATTTTATTTCCATTCCATTAAACATTGACCTACTTTTAATTGTTGGTCTATGCATACATGTGTCAGACGAGCATCTCACCATTGTTTTTCAGCATCTCACGCAATAGGCACCACATTTTTAAGATGTCGTGTGAAGTTGAAAACAATACTTTGAAACTTGCACCTCATATTCTGTGCTTTTGTTTACCTGACACTAGATAATTGACCTTCTGGCATTTCCCATCAGACCCTTGTGAAGGAGAACCAGGTAAGATGGAAACTCTGGATATGTGAAGGTTTAACACATCTGCCACTCTCTTACGGAAATCATACCTGTACACAACAGTAAATGTGTTGTAATAAAACACGTATTGCTCATGCAAAAAATAGATGTTATATATAACGTAATAGGTGATTTGTGATTATTCATTTATGCTTAAGTAGGGGTGTCCAAACTCTGTCTTGGAGGGCCGGTGTCCTGCAGAGTTTAGCTTCAACTTGACTCAACACACCTGCCTAGAAGTTTTTAGAATACCTAGGAAGATCTTTATTAGCTGGTCCAGGTGTACGTAATTGGAGTTGGAGCTAAACTTTCCAGGACACAAGCCTTCAAGGATTGGTCACCCCTGCTTTAAAGGACAAAATAAATAAATAAATAAACACATTATTATCTGTCATCTGAATTATAATCTGAAGATCTGAAGAATATACCTGCTGAAGGAGGACATTTTGGGGAAGGTCTGCATGGCAGAAGGGGATTCTGAGTGAATATCTGCACATACGGTTGTGGTGTTACTTAGTCTGAGGACTAATGACCTCTTGACAACTGCGGGTAAAACATTGAGACCATTTCTATGTATAAGATGCATGAAAATATCATATCTGCACAAGCTGTAAAGTTCATATCTGCTACCTGTGAAGTCTCCAGCCAGCTGCAAGAGAATGTCACTGTACAGTTGTCTCTTGGTAAGACTAATGGATCCATGTCTGCCTGTCAGATCTCCAACCAAACAGGACAGAGTCCTGACCTGAGAACAGCTGTTCGCCTGAGATAGTATGATTTCTGTCTTAATTATTTTGCATAATATTTTTAAAATTCAATTAGAAAATAAGCGTTTCTCACATTTGTCATGTTGAATGGATTATATGTTTCTCCTTCACCAGGACATGTACCATTTGACCCAACCGGCTTATCTGCGATGTACCAGGAAGCCTCTGCAAGCTAGAAACCAATAGTAGAATTCCTCATAATCAATGGAATTAAATTTCATTGTGATAGCTAACATGACTAATAAAAAACCTGATAAAATATAACTTACATTCGATGATTGTGATGCCCGCACATCGACTTCTAACATAACGTCGCCATAGCTGCCATCTGGAAAGGTTAGCTGGGACTAAAGACGTGTACAGTGTATTAATATATGCAAATATTTTATATGTATAAACTACTGTATAAACAATATTTTAGGAATGGGTTAAACGAATGGAAGCAAAAATAAAAAATTAAAGACAGATGCTTAAATGCACCAGATGCTGCGGACAAAATGTGTTATAAATATAAAATTATTAGTCATCGCTGTAAATCATGTGTATTGTTCTTCCACACGCAACACCAAGACCACAAGACAGCTGCCGGTTTGCAGTGCAGCATGTGACAGTTCCATCTGCCTGCATGCCGTCCCAGCAGGGGAAGAGCTGTACCCCTCCACAACCACAGCCTCACCCAGTAACCCATCTCCCCTCTCCACCTCATCCTCCTCCATCCAGCATTATTAGCAGCGTCATCTTTTTGTGGCAGATTTAAAGTGACGGTAGATTTAAAACACTTTAGCGTGGGAGAGAGTACAGATGAGGGAGAAACTAATTTTTCACAGTTCCCTGTAATTTAGCTACCAAGGGAACAGTGGAAGCAATTCAAAACAGGCAATTCAAGCCATTTAGCAAGATGGTCCTGGCAACCAATCAGAAAGCTAAAAGAGTTTTGAACACTTTGAAATCTTCTTATATGATATATTTTCTTTTTACCATCATCACTGTGCCAGTCACGGTGTTAGCGAATATGGCCTCGGCAATTACCCAGTTTCCATCTTGGGAATCTTCTGCTGAGATATCTGCACATCTCATTCTGTAAATAGTGAAAGAAACCATTGTAAGTTGACCATGTTCAAGTACGTTTAAAAAAAAAAATTCCCACATTCCTGAGTGATTCTATTGTGTTACTTGTTTAGATAAACACTGAATGATGTGTGTAGAGGAATGAGCTGTGTAAATCTCTCCACACATGCTTTTCATGACAGGTTGGTTTTTAGGTATTTCAGATATCTGAAAACATAATTATTCTAAAATGTTGCACAGAAAAAAAGATATGAGATCTTTTCCAGATTACTCAATTATGCCTTTTGGGAAGATTGTTAAAAATGATTGTCAGTTCAGATGCGGCAGATTGCCAAAGAGGAACTGAGATACTGAGACAAAATGCAGAATTGGGACTTTGAGTTGTATCATGACCTGCACCTGCAGTTGTTTTTCTGTCTCACCTATTTATGGTATTCTTCTAACAGAAGAGAAGCAAACTAATATCTTATATTTCATTCAAAGGTCAAAATGTTGTGCGAGGTGACCAGTGAATAACGCGTTATAAATAAACGGCATTACTAACAGCGTCATTTTTTCAGTAACAAATAATCAAATGTATTACTGTTTCCACCGTTACCATTACTGACAATAAAATGCGGCGTTACTATAATTTATTTAAATATTATTGTTTTCCTTAGGATTATTATTATTACGTCTTATTTTTCGTCAAGGTTTTTGGACCCTTTGGGGCCCTTAACATGCTCAAAAACTCTTGAAAATTGGCACACACCTTGGAATCTGCAGCCATCAGGGCCATGCATAGACTGGTGCTAGGGCGTGGCAAAGAGACTCTACAGCGCCCCCTGGAATTTTGAGGGATTTGGAGGGCCATATATTGCACGTACTTGCACATACACATATGAAACTCGATACACATGAAGAACTCATTGAGCCAAACAAATTTCACCCTGCATGTTATTAGCTCACCCCAGCAGGAAGTTGGTTATTCTGGGTTTTGTGAAAAACACATGCTCTGGAATTTGATATACTATTTTTACCCGATTGCCACAAGTGAGAAGACTTTTGATATCTCGAACGGTTTGGCTGTGGCGAGGCGTCAAAATTATGGCGAGAAATGAGAAACAGGAAGTGCCTAATAATTTTTGCATACATCGTCTGATTTTGATCAAACTTCAGCAGTTTGTTTTACAAGGCCGATCACATAGATGTGACTATTAGAAGTCAAGGTTATAGTGCCACCAACTGGCAACAGGAAGTGTGTCTCTTTTAAAAATGTGGAGTGGAGTGACTTTTGTCAAAAGTGGGGGGCTTAGTTTTAGCTACAGACACCAAACTCGGTATGTATATTGGTCTCATCAAGCCGGACAACTTTCTATTTACACCTATTAGCTACGACCAACAGGAAGTCTGCTATTTATATTTGAAAGTGGATTTTTGGAAAAATATAGCTGTGAATTAATGAACACTACTCCTACAAACAACATCGAATTTACACCAAATTAGGGGGTGGTTGGGTTGTGGTAAGCGTGTTAACTGTGTGTGTTGAGTGTGTGTGTTGAGTGTGGGGTGGG
>JAHKKF010518550.1:0-12034 GCA_019740295.1 Labeo calbasu
TGAAAATGTCTTGCTTAACCTTTTTGCCTCATGATTTATTCAACAGGTTACAGCTGTTGCTAGCATGGTCATTATTGTTAAAACTAAAACCATAAAAAACTTAATTACTTGAAAAAGAATATAAAATAAACTTTTTTTTTTTTTTTAATGTAAATAAACTAAAATACTACTGAAATAAGTGGTTGAGCGAATTTAGCCGAGTCTGAGCTTCATCCTCTGTTTCTAAAGTTTTTCTCTGTTTCTTTAAGATCTCTGTGAAGAGTGGGCAGCTCTGTGCTTGAGCGCAGGGTCAGCGAGTACATTCACCCAGAAAAAGGCATTCTATTAACTCCTAACCAAAGAGCATGACTAAACTTTTCAGACTATACTCGCTGAAGCATTCTTTGAAAGCCTTTTCTGTTGAATCAATTTTGAACATTTTATCTGACAGCGTACAGCAATATCTGTTCTTGTAGATGGAACAGAAACAAGTACAAGCTGTTATTCTCAGATATTATTCCGTGTGTCTGTGCATTATTGATCATGGCCATAAAGCTTATCAAAATTTAGTCATTCTGTGATAAAGAATTCCAAGCAAAGCCCAAACAAATTCCTTCATTTTATGTCTAGACAGTGTCATTTTGGAGACGGAGTTGAGATACAACTTTAGGAACAAAAATGATTTTTAAGACATGTATAATATCTTTGCAGGTGTCTGAACATTGTAAAGCAAAGCTCTTAAAGCCATTCAGCTCTGGGAATTCTGTTTATCCATGTCGTCCCAAACATACCAACTGGCATGAATGCAGTTCTTTACTTTGAAACTGCCATATTCACTTGGCTGTTCCCTCAGCGTGTCTGTGTACATGTGTGATTCTTCCTGGAGGCATCTGGGTGATAGGAAGAGATGGCTAATTAGCACCAGCAGACAGGTAGCTTGCATTCACCCGCTGAACAGAGGAAGAGACACCACTAAGCTGCCAAGACCATATGTGGAGCGTCTTTTGGGCTGCCAGAGTAAAGCTTGTATGATTGCAGGACGTATCACACATGCCAACATACACATTTTCAGTGTTTGTTAATGTCTACTCATTTGACATCCTCTGCAATGCTTGAACATTTCAAGTTCAGAACGAGTGAAGCTGACATTCTGGCTAAGGATTGCAGGAGGTGTCTTTTATGATGTATGAAAATACAATGATAAAGATGTTTTTTTGTACCCATAGCATTACCGGTTACTGGAACCAAATGCAGTTCTTGAGTGTGTATTCTGCTGTTGATGTGGGCAGATTACCACTACCATTTCCTGCACTAATATTTAGTGCCGCCACCAACCAAATCTCTTGGGAAAACATATTTAAGAGGTGGCAATTTCATATCAGTAGGCTGTAAGTTTGAAAACATACAAACATATGGATTCCTGAAACTTAACCTGGTTAGGTTTTAGTGACGGGTAGGTTTAGGGGCAGGGTTAGATGTAGGTAATTCAGACGAATTCATACGTATTGTGCAACTCGTAAAATACAAACATTTTCGCTAAAATCGTATGAATTTGAACAAGTGAGGTCGTACGAATTTGTAAGAATTAGCCACCTTGTAAAATATGTACGAATTACCATGAGATCGGGCTGGATTTATCCACTAATTTAACAAAATGTACAGCACAAAACTGAAAGCCTGAACAGTGTAGTCCAATTCCCTAAATATGTTTTACTGTATCAAACACAAACAGTACAACCAAAGTATTTTCATTCCTCAACTAAAGACTCTTAAGAGTTGGATCTTTTTAGTGAATCAAACACATACAGTGCAATCAGGGTTTGATTCCCCAACTGAAGAGTCTTAGGAACTTTTTTTTTTAGTGAATCAAACACATACTGTTCAGTCAGGGTAGTTCAATTCCCCAAACAGAGACTCATAAGAGCTGACTCTTTTTAGTGAATCAAACACATACAGCACAGTCAGGCTTGTTTAATCTTTTTTAGTGAATCACATATAGTGCAATAAGGCTAGTTTGATTCCCCAACTGAAGACTCTTAAGGACTGATTCTGTTTAGTGAATCAAACACATACAATGCAATCAGAGTAGTTTGATCCCCCAGCCGAAGACACCTAAGAATCATTTTTTTAGTGACTTAAACACATTCAGTGCAGTAAGACTAGTTTGATTACCCAACTGAAGACTCTTAAGAACCGATTCTTTTTAGTGAATGAAACACATACAGCACAATTCAGGTAGTTTAGTTCCCCAACCAAAGACGCATACAGCGCAACCAGTGTAGTTTGATTCTCTAATGAATCAGTCATTTAAGTTCGAACACAAATAGCCAATAACAGCTAATGGTGAGACCTAAATCATTGTGGTTACTGATTAGTTGGTCATATGACAATGTTTAACTGAAGACATTTTTTCAGTAGCAGAAAAAAAGAAATATATTGCCACATTTTTGTTTGTTTAAAATAGAATCAAGGCCTATTATCAGATTGCACTGCCTGGAAAAAAAATAGGAACTGGAACCCCTGATGAAAAAAACAGCATTTGTTGGTAGGTATGTTTTGATGCTGGGATGCTAGGTAGGTTTGATGCTGGTTTAAGCAGGTCCTTTGCTGGTTTATGCTAATCCTTGACCAGCAACATGACCAGCTAAGGACCAGCTTAAACAAGCATCAAAACCTACCTACCAGCATATGCTGTTTTTTTCACCAGGGACTGTTAAGAGGAATCGAAACCAAAGTCATTAAATGTGAAAAAAAAAAAACAATTAAAATCATGACTAGCTCTGACTGCAAATTGTCATTTTGGCTGTATGCTTGTAAACATGAAATATATTAAATGCATTTGATGCAGACAAAGATAATAATTATAACCTTAGTGGCCCCAGTACCGAGAGGCCATCATACAAGCCCTGTAATATCTGGAACTTGTTCTGTAGATAGAGTAACCCATTAGTCTGAGGTTATTGATTTTCATAGAAATACAAATCCACAAACAGATGAGTAGTCAAGCATTTGATACATGAACAAGGTGCAGATGGGCCTCGTCAGCAAACCTGATGCTGGACACATTACAACTCATCTTATTACACTGCTCTCATTGGAAAGAAACAGCCAGGCAATCAAACAAAACAATTTAGAAGAACAAATCGATGGAGCAGCCAGTATTTATTAGCATTCATTGTTTTCAACCTCCAATGCCTTCTATTGTTTCATTTGACTGAGTGCGTGTTATTCATATCTGTCATTTATAGTTATATGGTTCTGGATCAGTGCCTGGGAGAGGAAACTGAGCACAGGTTTAAAACATACAGAGATATTCTGGCACAAAGTGGAGTTATAGCACTTTAAAGGGTACTTTTCACTTTGAGCAATGTTAAATAATATGCACTAGAATTAATAATCAGACAGCGTCAAACTGATCCAAAAAAGCAGACAAGTCAGCCTGCGGGATGAGCGTAATAAGCCTACGGTCAACCCAAACATGTAGGCCCAATGTCAAGTGTGTTTGCCACTATTACAGAGCCCTGTTAAATCCCCTGGAATAATCAGCCGGTCTAAGTCTGAAGAGCCCTGTGAAACGGATCGCTGCATATGTCTGTTAGCAAGAGCACAGGGGTTGAATGTGGAGCGGTAGGTTTAGACCGACGGCTAGAGGGGTATAATGAGACTGCAGTCTCAGCAGGGCTTTGTGCCATGCTGGTTCCTCTGGCTCATCATTCCAGGCCTGATAAATTGGCCTTCTCTAATTGAAGTCCTTGTTAAGGGGCTCTTTGTGGAGATCTCATTTGTGGGTCATGCATGGCCTTTCCTTAAGCTGCCCACCATTCTCAAACAGAAGATTTACAGAGTGTTTTAGCATATGCTAAAGTCATTAGCATGTAAGAGGCGAAAGACAGTAACCATGATTGGTGCGGGGAACATTCCTTTAACAGTCACCAGGAATGTTGCTCAACTTTTGCCCGAAGGCTTTACGAACAGAACAATTATGCCGTTTCTGAGAAATTAACACAGGAAATGGGTTTTAAAGGGTTAATTAACTTAGAAGTTCACCCAAAATTGAAATTTCTCTGATTAATTATGTCTTTCCAAACCTTAAAAACCTCCGTTCATCACAATTTAAGATATTTTTGATGAAATCCGCGAGCCTTCTGACCCTGCATAGACAGCATGAATGCATAATGGAGACTGACACAGAAAAGAAGAAATTGTTGAATGAAGTCACATTGACTATTTTAATGATGTCCTTACTACTTTCTGAGCCTTGAACATGTCAGTTGTGTTGTTGTCTGTGCAGGGTCAGAAAGCTCTCGGATTTAATAAAAAAATATCTTAATTTGTCTTCCGAGCGAAGGTCTAACAGGTGAGTGAGTAATTACAGAATTTTCATTTTTTTGGGTGAACTATCCCTTTAAATGCAGACAGGAAGTGACATTATTAAGTTGATGTAATAAAATCTGCAAAATATTAAGGTGAAAAAGAAAACAGCATTAGTTTTGCATGTGATCAATGAAACAGCCAAACTGTGGAAGACGAATGAATTCCAAAACAAATGAATGTGAATCTGTCAACATTACAGCTGTTCAGAAATGAAATGTCAGATGAGTGTTGCTAAAAGGTCAATGTTATTGCGTTTGAAAATTACATACCATCTACACTAAACCACTAAACCTTAAAGTTTGTGAGCTGTTTTATTGTGATTAATGGGACTTGCAGAATGCTTTGCATCGCAAATGTAGTGCTGTACCAGGTGCGCTATTGAGCAAGTTTACTATGTCAGAAAAACCATATGTATAAAGCTGGTTATGTGGTGCGAAGTACAAAATGTTTTAGTTTACAAATTATGCACTATGTTAAGCAAGAATTTTCTCAATAATCTGCCTTGACAATATTGGAATTGTGGACTAAGTTGGACATTCTGACTTTTCAGAGTTTAATGGCATGCAGCATTTTTCTGTAGAATCATTATTGCATCAACCTAAATTTTCCCCAGTGTGGCAATAATGGAGTGAAGCTTGAATAGCATTATCCAAATGTTTGCTAATACAGATTATAGAGATTATGGAAAAGGCTTCACGCTCCTTGGAGATATGGAAATGGCTTTAAGGAAGACCAGGTTCAGATATGGTAGAGGCTGTTTAGCATGTGAGGCAATCAATAGTTGCAAATGAGGTTCATGGCTCTTCTTCCCAAAAAGGTTACTGCGCAATGAACTCAATTACTACGGTTAAAGTGGAGAAGTCAAACACTATTTAGTTGGGCTGAGGTGAGGGGTCTGCATTGGTAATATACAGGTGTATTGACAATGACGGGTCACCTGGAGGGAGGGAAGAACTAATTTAATGGAGCAGGTGGATCCATATACCTCCATTTAGGGTTGCCAAGCCAAATGATTTTTGATCCAGACACAGATGGAGATAAGCAGACAAGCTCTCTGCACAGTCAATGAATCAATCATCCCTATCAATTTATCAAATGCTCCCTAATAAGCAGCTGTATACTCTAAGGTTGAGCCGACAGAGGATGCCAAGGCTAATATAAAATGAGTAAAATAGAACATATTTATACTTCACGCAAAATGTTTTAGACAGGCAGCAAAATATCTGATTACATCTACTTCAAAACATATTATAAAAATCACATTTTTGCTAACGTCTCAGTCTAAATCATCAGATTTCATACTTTTCTGGACCTTGAATGTGGTCGTAACATTGTTGTCTATGCAGGGTCAGAAAGCTCTCGGATTTCATCAAAAATATCTTGATTTGTGTTACGAAGATGAGCGAAGGTCTTACGGATTTGGAACGACATAAAGGTGAGTAATTAATGACAGAATTTTCATTTTTGGGTGAACTATATAATATACACTCACAGTTTCCATGCAGAAATTTAATATTTTATGAATTGTTAAAATATTAGGTAGTGTACACTGAATTTTTTTTATTTAAAAAAAAGGTTAGCATAAATGTGTAATAAAAGTAAAAAGTGCTTATAAATGGCTGTTCATCAGATCATATTCAGAAATTGAATGAGTGGACATTTAGACTTGGAAACATTAGTCCTTGCATCAAGCGGAGAGCCTTTTTACATTTATAAAAATAACTCGGCTCTGCTGATTTGTTTGTTTTTCAGTGTTATATTAAATTGATGTTTTCAGATTTGGATACTGCCTCAAAAGTCAAACATAAATGTGACCTTGGACCACAAAACAAGTCACAAGAGTCAATTTTTTTGAAACTGAGATTTATACATTGTTAGGATAGGACAATACTTGGTTGAGATACAACTATTTGAAAATCTGGAAACTGAAGGTGGAAAAAAATCTAAATTTTGAGAAAATCACCTTTAAAGTTGTCCAAATGAAGTTTTTAGCAATGCATATTACCAATCAAAAATTAGGTTTTGATATATTTATGGTAGGAAATGTACAAAATATTTTAATGGAACATGATCTTTACTTAATATTCTAATGATTTTTAGCATAAAAGAAAAATCAATAATTTTGACCTATACAATGTATTTTTGGCTACTGCGACAAATATACCCATGCTACGACTCAATTTGTGGTCCAGGGTCACAAATGACTAAAATTTCACATGGTGAATCTATATGCAATTTGCATTGTCAATAGATTGTTTTTACGACGTGTCATGAATCGGCCATATTGGCGGCACGCACGTAAACAGTGCCACTGAACCTAACGAACCTCGCAAATTTAGTTAATTATTGCTGCTAAAAATGGTCAATTATTGTCATGTTTTGGGCTGTACTAATCGGTCGGACCAGTAAAAACATTTGGAGTACTATAGACTGCCAAAAGTTATAACAAATCAGGAACAAAAGGCAATTGTGGTTGGCCAGACTGAACCAGGATTTCCAGAACAAGAATCTTGACAACATTCATGTTTGTTCTTATCATTTCCTGTCAGGTAGGTGAAATATTAGGCTAATATCTTAATTAATACTGCTTGTACGTATCTTTACCACCAATTAACTTTAGTCTGTCAAAATATTGCGCCCTTTCCTACTTACTAAGTCCTTCTCTATATTATTTAGCAGCTTCCACGTTTTTTCCATGGTTTAGACAGCATAAATTAGCAGAACAACGTATTCAGTAGTACATTAACCATCCAATCCATGCTGTTGTTTACATCCGAGTATCACCGATATCTGGGCAACTGACCAATATAGTGATGTAACCCTCTATTTGATTGCCAACGTGGATGTGCTAGCAAAAACCAAATGCAATCTGCATAGAAAAAAACCTGATCTATCAACATATAACCTGCAGTTTGTTAAAATGTAATTAAAAAATGAAAAAAGATTTTCCCTGTGGTGTAAACTAAGCCTAAATTCTGGAAAAGGCGGATAAAACAGTTTAAAAGGCATTTAAATAGTTACTGCAATCTTGCCAGAACTCTCATTAAACCTGCCTGATCATGTTTACCTCCAACACGCTGCTACTGTACAAGGCCTCTTTTCACAACAACAGACAAAGATAACCATGTAAAAAGGAGTCACAGGAGAGCCCTTGTTTTCTTCTATTATGTTGAGAAACCTTGATTGAACTTGTAGGATAATAGCTGTAGTAGAATAGACCAGGAATTAGCAGGACTCGCAATTGTCTCCCAAAGTGCCCTGTGTCTCCCCCAGAACTGTCATTCATTCTCCTCTGTGTGCGTTAGCACTGTTTACCTAAACCAGACCACACAATGGAGCGCTTTTTGTGCCATTGGCAGGCACTCATCCATGATGTGGTGTTAAGTGAGCTGCGATTAGCCAAGTTACAGTTTTCTAATGAACGTCCTCCGTGACCCTCAGTCAGGGCCACTGCCGGAGCCATTAGGAGCCCGTCTGACGGGACGCCCCCTCCGCCTGCATGCGAGCTTGTGTAATGGGCTGACAGTTTTCAGAGCAGACTGATAAATGGCTGTAATTCTGGCTGGTTGCTGCGAGTCCACGTCTACTCCCTCCTCAGCCGTGGGGATTCCTCTCGCTCTCATCAGACAGAACTCTAATTATTTTTCTGTCTTCATCTTTTTCCTCTTTTCTCTTTCGTTGCACTTTGACTGGCTCCTTCATCCAGCCAAAAAAGAGAGAGAAAAAAGGAACAGGAGAACGAGAGAAAGAGTGTTGTGAAGATGAGAGGATAAGGAGTGCCATTGTGCAGCTGCAAATCAACTTTTCCTTGGCAGGATTCCCAAGGGAGAAGAGATAAAGTAATTTGGTTTTCCGATACCCAATACGGGTCGAGGGAGGGGGTTGCATTAGGGGGAAGAGGGGCAGGGAAAATAAAAACACATTGATCTAAGGGGCTAATAGTACTGTTATCTGGGCCAGGCTGATCGGAATGAGAGAATTGAAAAAGTAATAAAAAGTGAAACATTCCCTCCTGATTGAAATAGATTGGGCCGGCCCACAGTGTCTGTGGACGTCTGAGCATTTTCTCTCACGCCATTACCCACGGTCCTAGATGGGCCTGCGTTTGGGGTGGTTCCGTGTCAATTATGCCCCATCATTTCTCCTCTGCTTACAGAAACGATGCCTTTGACTTATTCCCAATATATCCCAGCTGTCCAGTGAGCCCGTATGGGTCATGAGGTTAAAGCAGGCTGCTCATAATTGCTCCGTATCTGCTGGGCCGAATGGCATATCTAACCTTTGACCCTCACCGCAGACTGTTACTGACATCTTGAACGTGATTAGGGAAGAGGAGTGGCTCTTATTTCAGTTATTTCAGTGACAGTTGTTACTCCCATTAATAGTTAATAGACAGTTACACATGACACTTCGACAGAGACTGAGACACTCAACGTGTGGGCTTGTGCAGCTCCTGTGCAGAAATCTGGAAGTGGTTGAGAATGACACAGATCCTGTTTATATTGGGAATTAAAGGGATGCTCCAACAAAAAATGAAAATTCTGTCATTAATTACTCACCCTCATGTCGTTCCAAACCCGAGCATTTGTGGTTAAAAAGTATGTAATTTGTAATATTTTTAGAAAACGGCCAATCGTTTCGTTAGATAAGACCCTAATTCCTCAACTGGGATTGTGTAGAGCACTTTGAAGCTGCAATTTGGATCTTTAAAGGAGAAGTTCACTCTCTAAAACAAAGATTCACATATAATGTACTCACCCCCTTGTCATCCAAGATGTTCATGTCTTTCTTTCTTCAGTTGTAAAGACATTATGTTTTTTGAGGAAAATTTCTCCATATAATGGACTGGTATGGTGCCCCGATTTTGAACTTCCAAAATGCAGTTTAAATGCGGTTTCAAACAATCCCAAATGCTGATGTAAACGATCCCAGCCGAGGAAGAAGGGTCTTATCTAGCGAAACGATCTGTAATTTTCATTTAAAAATTACAATTTAAATACTTTTTAATCTCAAACACTCATCTTGCCTTTCTCTCCCTAAACTCTGTGTATTCTGGCTCAAGACAGTTAGGGTATGTCGAAAAACTGATTGTATTTTCTCCCTCAACTTCAAAAATCATTTCAAAATCATCCTACATCGCTGCAGAAGTATCGACCCAGTCTTTACAAAGTGAACATGCAAAGAATATCAAACACCCTTAACAAAAAAGGTAAAACAGCGATATAGGATAATTTTGAGGATGAGGGAGAAAATACAATCAGAGTTTTTCGACATACCCTAACTGTTTTGAGCCAGAATACACAGAGATCAGGGAGAGCAAGACAAGACAAACGTTTGACATTAAAAAGTATATAAATTGTATTATTTTTATGAAAATAACCGATCGTTTCACTAGATAAGACCCTTCTTTCTCAGCTGGGATCGTTTACAACCACATTTGGGATTGTTTGAAGCTGCATTTAAACTGCATTTCCATTTTTTATATGGGGAAAAATGCTGAAATGTTTCCTCAAAAAAAATATTTCTTTACGACTAAAGAAAGAAAGACATGAACATCTTGGATGACAAGGGGGTGAGTAAATTATTTGTAAATTGTCGTTCTGGAAGTGAACTTCTCCTTTAACCTGTTGGCTCCCATTGAAGTCCACTATATGGAGAAAAAAGCTTCTTTTTGACTGAAGAAAGAAAGACATGAACATCTTGGATAACTTGGGGGTGAGTAAATTATCAGGAAATTTTTATTCTGGAAGTGAACTAATCCTTTAAAGCTGTGTATAACCTAAAGGTGTTTAAAAAAATAGTTTGCTTTCAGCTCTGACTCACTTTGTCAATGATAAGCCATATGCTTATCATTTGTTTTAAGGTTATTCCGTTTTTTTTTTTTTCCAGTGCACCTGTGGTTTGCTCACTATGACTTGCTTGTACAATCGAGTCTTGTCAGGCATTATAACTGACACACAGTGCTAATAAACAAATAATCTTTGACTCATTTTGCAGCTGGTTGATTCAAATGCTTTTTAATGCATCAGTTTTATTTTTTGTCCACCCCCTGGTTATGACTTTCATATGAATGATTGAGGCGCTCTCAAGAGCCATCAGACACGCAGAAGCCACCGTCAGAATGTACTGAGAGATGACAGGAGCATGTGTGAAGCCAAACTGACAGATGTGAGGGATGCCTAATAATACAGTCTCTTTTTATCTGTTTCAGTTTAAGTCTTCATTGAAGATAAAGACAGCTGGCTGCAAGGACATCTCCTTCATTTCTGTTTTTCAAGCTGTTGTTTAGTCATTCTTTTTAAAGTTTTGTACCATTCATAAATGAAGGTTGTCTGCAGGAAAATCTTAGCAAACATAACCATTCATTCATGTTTGGCTGACATTACTGCTTTTATGTTTGGGGTCCTAGAGATGGTAAAAGTATAAAAATAATAATAAAGAAATTGTCAACATAGGCTCATTGGAAATACATGCCTTTATATAGATTTCTGCAAAACTGAAAAAACGTACCTATATGTATGAATCACTGCTGTTTCCAGTTAAAATGAACACTAGAGGCAGTAAAACTCGGACAACTTTTATTCCTTTTCACTGATACTTTTGAACATTGTTGTCACATATACAACTTCATATGCGTGAGTTTTCTAATTCAGTAGGTCTGCTCTGCAGCTCACGCGATACGGTGTTGTCCAGTACGAACCCCGTGAAACTATAGTTGGACAAAACATCTCAAATACGCATAAGGAAGTTTTAGGGTTTAGGGTTAGGTTTGGTGTAGGGGATATTTTCAAATGATAGAGCATTAACCTTTTTGTGACACTCCCTGGATATTTGAATTCTGAACAGCCACAATACGTACCTCATAATAAAAACGCAGCAATACGTGCCTGCAGTAACGTAATAAAAACGTGCAACGGTCATGTGAACATGTATTTTAGCACCACTCTCTGGATATTTCACTTTGAAACTGCCACGAAACATGCAGTTAGGTACGTAATTACGGTCTTGCAGAAATGTAATTAGAGGCACATATTTTCATGAGCCTGGATTAGAAATTTACCAAAAAATACCAAAAAAAAAAGTACTGTAGATGAATGTTTGTGCAGACTTGGAGAAATTTTGTGTTACATCTCTTGCTCATCGGTGGATCCACCCAAACAGCTGATTAAACCACAATAATCCAAACAACTCCACTCGATTTAATATTGTCCTGTGAAGTAAAAAGTTCTTACCTGAATGATCCACAGCTGTGTTTTTTTTTTTTTTTATTGATGCTTGTTCATGAGTCCTTTGTTAAACTACCTGCTGTTCTTTAGAAGAATCCCACAAATGCTTTGGTTTTCCAGCATTTTTGTGTATCTGAACCCTTTCCAACAATGACTGTATGATTTTGAGATTTATCTTTTCACACTGAGGACAACTGACGGACTCATATGCAACTATTACAGAAGGTTCAAACGCTCAATCATGCTCCAGAAGGAAATTAGTAGAATTTAGTACTGCCCTTCAGAGGCTACAGAAGGTACTTACATGTTTAACAGAAGACAAAATAAGTTAAATTTACCCTGATCTTCAAATTCAAAACGTTTTCACCCCCAGCTCTTAAAGCATTGTGTGTATATACACAAAAATGCTGAAAAACCTAAGAATTTGTGGGACCTGAAGGATTTTTCTGAAGAAC
>JAHKKF010518559.1:0-12603 GCA_019740295.1 Labeo calbasu
ACCACTGCATGCATTTTTAGCTTTATAGGGTAGATTTGTACATACACTGCCAACACACATTAATGTTCAAACAGCATGTAAAAGTGAACTTTGCATCCGATGACCCCTTTAGGTGGAAAAAACAACATATAATTTACAGTGAAAAACTGACATTCCCAGAATTCTCTGTTACATTTCACATTTGAAGCGTTTTCACTGAAATAACAGTTTTTTCTGACCATTTATGTTCATTATGGTTGTATGTTACGTCCACTGTTGTTAAATGAATGTTTATTGCATTATTTCAGTATCATGTGTGTTACCATGATGGTGTTTAGTATTTGTGTATGACACTGTGCACCTTCTATATATGTTAGTACTTTCTTTCTCAGCTTGTGAAAAAGCTGTTTGTGATGAGCTTTGGGTTAATGATGTGATTTTCTCACCACTTATGTGGTTATCAGTGTATTACAAAGATACTAAACAGATTCAGTACTTAAATAGGTTGGTATATTAACATTATATCTAGGGCCCTATGAAATCCATTTTATTTTTTCCCAAATTCCGTTTTTTCCGTTTAAATTTTTCTGGATTCCGTTTTTTCCCATTTTAATTTTCTCAACTCCTTTTTAATGGTTAAATTAAATTTTATTAATCAAAGAGCTAATGTCTAATTAATTAAAATCATGAAACTTATACAATTTCACATCAATTTAATAAAGCTTCAACAAAAATTACATGTTTAGGGCCCTATGAAATGTTTTATTTTTTCTCACCATATGTTTTATTATCAAATTCTGTGTTTTAGCATGTCTAATTATTTAAATGCTGTGTGATTATACCCTAAAAAAATAATGTTTGTTTCATTTTAGTAGTAGTAGTAATATATCTGGCACAATGTCTTCAAGTTAAACCAGACTTTTATTTTGACAGGTCGCCGTGTCTACCTTTACATTTGTGTGTATGGTATAACACTAGTTTTCCTAAAACGGAACGGTAAAATGCTAATGAAATGACTCTCAGCAGATATTGTTCATGTATTTATGTCCTCACTTAGTAAGACGACAGACGCTGAAATCACCGCGAGCGTCACGCGTGCTTCAATGTGTATAGTAAACCGCTCATCCGCTCGTCTGCTCATCTGCTCCATTCATTAAAACAGAGACAGACAGAACATGCAGGATTCACATTTAAATGATATTTTTGCAGCGCAGTATTTACAGATACTAGTCCATATTGCGGTTTGATTTAAGTGTAATGACCTACTTTTGATTAATTCATTCAAACTTTGACAAATTCTGTGACATTCCGCATTAGTAAATTCCGTTTTTATGATTGGATTCCACGATTCCGTCTGCGTTTTCCGCATCACGGAAATCATAGGGCCCTACATTATATCATTATAGGAATGTTTTTTAATGTACATTTTTGTCAAATCTGTAAAACCTAAAATGTTGCTAATGTATTTTTAAGGTGAAATTTTAACAACCATAGCTGCCAGTTTTTTACTGTAAATTTTACTCTTTTTAATTTTTTCAGTGTAACAAATTTTACTCATTTTTTATTTTTACAGTGTAGTGATACTAGCCAGGCCAATTAATCCTCAAATATTTGTCAATTTTGATATTATAAGCATTGGCCAATAACATGTGGCAGATATACATTTCAGTTTCAAAATATTTTGATGTTAAATATTACCCACAAAAAGTGCTTGTTCAATGTGCACATGTGACTTTATTAAATTACATACTGACTTTTTATACCCTAAGGGACTAGACAAAAACAGTCCAGCTCATTGTAAAAAATGTGCCTGTGGCAACATTTCTGCAGAATATTACGTTGCTTCTTGCACATTTTGTACCACTTCCAAAATGTAATGTCCTATGAGTGGCACTAAAAACATGTTCAAGTTTTATCCAATACAGACGAATGTGAATTTGGCCACATTTTATTACATTGATTGTTATACATATTACAGCTGTTCAGAAATTAAATGTCCAGTGAGTGGAGCTAAAAGGTTAATGGTTAATCACATTTGAAAACAACACACCACCTACAATAAACACCACCCTACATGTTTCACTGGACCTGAGCAATCAGCAAATGTAATGCTGTACCAGGTGAGCTACCGAGCAAGTTTTCTACATCAGAAAAGCCATATAGAGCTGTTTTTTTAATGCAACGTTAGCAGTAGAAGCCGTTTCACTGCTTATAGTGTTCCTTTCAGATGGAAGCTGCAGTGGTATGTGTACGTACAACGCCAAAAGAAAAGAAAAAAAAAAAAAAAAAAGTATGACGCTGAACGGATGATTAAAGCAAAACTGAAGTATGACATAAGAGTTTATGAAGTGAGCGCTGAATCAACATCAAAAAAAAAAAAAAAAAAAATGGTCACACATTACCTAAAACTGAAAGATGCTTTTTGATACACCGCCTTCAATCCACCTTATCAAATCTACATAATTGTAAATGTAAATCAACACCTCAAAAAACCAGGGTCACATTTCACCGGCTCAATATTAAATTAATTTGGTTTAACGTGAGATAACTTCACATCAGCGTGAATAACTGCCTACACTGCTTAATGCCAGACCACAGGCTTGACCGGTTTTAGAACTCGCTTTTCTGGGTATGCACTAAAAACATGGACAAACTGAAAGGCATTGTTTTCACTGAAAACCACTTAACTGTTGCTGGCACATTAGAGAGGACTGCGCAACAGCCATAGGCCACATGCTTTAGCCATTACTACAAAAGAACATAAAAGTGTTTAAAGCTTATTAGCATAAACAACACGTGTCTCGTGATGACATGTATAGACGACATCAGGCTATCACACACTTTTAACACTCACGAAAGGCATGATATTGACTAAGCGATTAATCATGGATTAATGAAACATCATATGAATGTTTGACTCACTAGTTATGTCAGCAACTATGGTTGGTGTGTAAATCTTTTAAAACCGATCAAAAATATTTCCAAGACATATTTAAAAATATATGAAAAGTTTTTTATTTTTATACCGTTCATATTTTTTAGCACTGAATCAGATTATGCTCAATGGTGAATCTAAATACTGTGATACAGTTTTAGCAGGAAATTGATGAAAACTATCAGGAAAATAATGTAACAAGATACAGAATCTTAATAGTCGTCAAATCAGACTTAAAAATTCGTATTTATTACCTTTTCGTTTTCAGTGAAATGCAACCTGGACTCATTTACAGCCTTCATGCGATTTACCATAGTAAAAAGGGCTGAATTGTATAAGGCCTCACAGTGCAAAACTGTAAACAGCATCACCAAGGTGGTGTCTTTAGAGCAATATTTAAGAAAACACTCTAAAAACCAACAAAGTGTACATGTGGACATAGGACAAATCCATTTTCAGTGGTTATTAGAAAGCCGGAACGCAGAAATTTCACAGCTGATTCTCAGCAGAAACCAGATCAATGTGGACATCAACCAACATTCAGACCTGACAACTTAATACGTCCATCATTTAGGGGTGTAGCGTACATCCCATGGGACGTAAGGGGGACACGTCCCCCCACAACTTTGGGACAACAGAAGATTGTCTATACTCCAATCAATACCGTAACAACAATATCCTGTTTGCCGTCCCCCTGACTATAATTTAAAGCATTCACAAAAGTGAATGTGTCCAAACACATGAAGCGGGACTTGTTGGTTGTTCCTGCTCCAGGAGTCTGGGGTGCAGGTTTGCACATGCTTCCCCAAAAAACCCTCTGGGCTTTAACTTTTTCTCTGGCCCAGATTTCATTTTAGCTTGCATGCAAAGCTGCCAGAGCATCAAACCCTAACTTTGAGCACACAGATGGGCATATGATGATTATGATGGACAGGAAGCTCTCAAGAACATTCCAGGCAGGAGGAAGAGGAGGAGAACTGACCAACACAAGAACTGTAATCAGACACAGGAGTGCATGCTTATGAAACTCCAGCTACACTAAATTACACTTTTTCCCTTCTTACAAAAGATGACCCCGGTTAGGAGCTGCAGGGCCCGGCGTCGCCATACACACACACACATTTACACACGTATACACACACATACAGCACGACCGCACATATAACAGCACGTATAGCCATGCAGAGCTGCCATCAAGCGGAAAAAACACAGCGAGAATAAATGAAAACTCCCCGTTTGCCGTCCGAAAGAAAGCTCGGGAGACGCATACGTGCAATGATCAGCGGGAATCGGTTCAAGTTTAAAGGAACAAACCTGTTTATGGCCAGAGCGGTCCGCTGGATATTGGGTTGAATCCGAGTTAAATCCACTATCAGTAAAACAAAGAGGCGAAAATGTCCGGCCAGTGCCGAAACAGGCCGAAACAGCGCACTGAAGAGCCCTGCTGCGCATGCGCAGACTTTGTGGAAGGGAGGAGGGGTGCAAGAGAGATTAAAGCCATTGGATTATACTTTATTTAATGTGTTTCATTCATTTGAAAAAAGTTACATGGATCTTGGTAAATTACATTTCGTGATTATGCTTAATAACGACTATTAACATAAAGTACATTACATATAATTGCATGTATTTATGTATACTAATAGATATTAACCTATATCATTTTTAATAAAAAAATACAATACAAAGAATACAAAGTACAGAAGAACAGCACTTATCTGAACATTATAAATATCTTTATCATCACTTTTGATCAATTTAAAGCATCCTTGCTAAATAAAAGTATTAATTTCTATAATTTCTTTTCCCACAAAAAATATACTGACTCCAAGCTTTTGAATGATATAGTGTATAATGTTACAAAAGCTTTTTATTCCACATAAATGGTGATCTTTGAATTTTTCTATTCATCAAAGAATCCTGAAAAAATGTACTCAACTGTTTTAAATATTGATGATGATGATAATAATAATAATAATAATAATAATAATGTTTCTTGAACAGCAAATCAACATATTAGAATGATTTCAAAATGATCATGTGACACTAAAGACTGGAGTAATGATGCTGAAAATGTATATGATCACAGGAATAAATTACATTTTACAATATATTCAAATAGAAAGAAGATATTTTAAATAGTAAAATATTTCACAATATTACTGCTTTTGTTGTATTTTGGATCAAATAAATGCAGGCTCGGTGAGCAGAAGAGAATTTCTTTAAAAACATTAAAATCATATGGTTCAAAAACTATATATATATATATATATATATACACACACACAGTAGTCAACATTTGAAGTGGATAAAAAAAAAATTCATTAAAGTTGACAGGAACGACAAGAACAGGCATTGTTTTTGGTTTAAGGATGTTTTGATCCACTTCAAATGTTGACTACCATATATATATATATATATAGGGTTTTTATTTTTTTATTTTTAACGTTCCAAGTATATTTTTATTTTTATGCTTTTGAGACACAAATCCTTTTTTAAAAAAAAATATTAATATAATAAAATATTAAATATAAACCTATAAATAAAAAAAAAAATAAATAAATAAAATATGTTAATAATTAAAACCATTAAACTTACAATTAGGCGTATCTGACTTCACAGGTCATCATGAATAACTGTTTTCAACATTTAAAATCATACCACAATGTCATAATTTTGATATGATCAGTTCGGTTTATATTCATTTATTTTAATTTTTATTTCATTTTAATTACCAACAACATAATTTTTAGCCGTGTATTTACCACCGTTTTACAAAATGTGACACCCAGAAAGCTTTAGATCCTTTAAGTAAATAATTTAATAAAATTTTCTCAATTTCCACACAAATATTAGTAAGAAAAAATATCTAACATTTTCTTGAATTTAAATTTAATTAGTTCATCAGTTACTGCAAACCAGCGTTTGATTTAAACTAGCTGATAATTGCGGTGATGATGATGATGATGATGATGATGATGATGATGATGATGCAAAACCCATAAGGTCTATGCAGTCCCTGATCAATAGTCTGCATGACATAACAATGATATGAATGTAGTGTTGACATTTTTTGGAATTGGGTTGTTTTGGAAAACTTTTAAACTACTTTAACTGGTGCTCACCAAACTTCAGACAGAATATGTATGGAGTTTCAGGAAACCGACCGGCGCTATGACAGCGAATCACGGGTTGAAGGGAGTGGTGATGTGATTGTGGATTGGATGAGTGTTGTTAGGTTGAAGGCGCTTTACAACTCTCATTCACCGGCTTAAAGGTGAAACCAAAACAATGGTCTTTATAAACAAAGCAAATAATCATGCTCTCGAGTTTTAGTTGTTCACTGTTTGGAAACGTTTGTCTGGAAACTGGTTAAATTGTGTAGATTATTGACAGAATTGTTTTTGGACCCAAATGGCTACACCGCTCTCACGACCGTTTTTTTTCCAAGAGTTTTTAAAACTTATTTAATGTGATCGTGTGATCTGGTTGTGCTTCGACTTTGTCATCATGGATGATGGAAGCGCGGAGACTGAAGCGCTCATCGGGAGCTCGAGAGAAGATGTTCGGTCTCACCTGAACGGAAGAAGAAACACGGCTACTGAGTTCAAAGTTTACAAAAGGAGATGGTTCATCTTATTTATACTCTGCTTGCTAAACGGTTCTAACGCAATGGTAGGATGTTATACTCATTCATTTATATAAATCATAATAACCTATTTCAATGTCGAACTGTTTGTCTTAATAATCTTTTATTATCCTTAATGTTCTGTAGGCTATTTTTATATAATTAATATTATTGTTTTATCAAGTACAAAAATGCCAGGGGAATATATCTGAATAGAACCGAAGGTACTTCTGAATTACTCCACCTCTAAAACAACTTTCGTTTTTAATGACGTCACGAATCCCTCTTCCCAAGCTCTCTGGGTTGTTTACTTTAAAAACCCAATGCAAATAAAGTTTACCTTTTATCGACTTAAGTGTAGGCTATGTCTGTTAGCTTTCAAATAATGTTTATACAAGTTGACACAATTGTTTACAGTCCTCTTCTTCCTGTAAAACGACTAAAAACTGACTCATCTTGCATATCCACATTTTTGTCCAGTAAAATGTTTCCACTGAAACACCTAACCACATGCCACTGATGTGCAATCACAGCTATGATGTAAAATATAGCATATTGCCAATTTACATGAAAAAGAAGATATTTCAATTAATTTGATCATTAATCAGCATATCATATTCTAAATTAAAACATCTCTATTGATTTACTATGTCTGTTGCTGCTTAAGTCTCCCAATTTATCCAGTGTTAACCCAATGTAGGAAATGTTCACACTTTCCATAGTGATCAGGGTCATAACAGGGTCTTCCTAACAGCCCAGCTGTAGTAGGACATGGATACGTCCCCCCGAGGCTATTATCTCTGAAGAGGGCGTGTGCCAGAAAGGGGCTTGTCAATCTTAATTACGCACCCGTAGCTCCCGTGGGACATGTCATTTGCACGGACACCATTGTATATGTGTTACAAGGCCAAGACGTCCAAAGCTGTTCATCTGAAATACGAGAAATCTACATCGTGTCTTGGCACACTGTGTTAAAGCTTAGCAGATGGTGTAATTCTGGGTTTATTTAAAGATTACAATCTTGAGGTAATCTGATGATGGCCTAAACCTGTAGATGTGATTCTGGACTGTGGTCGCATGCATGTGTTAAGAATTTTTACAAAAATCATTTTTAAGTAAAATCGGCACTGACAGTTCATTTTAGCAATGCATCCTGTGTTACACAAAGGATTTTGCACACCGACTGTGAAAACAGCGTCTATGCATTTGAATTAATGTGAAACAGCGTCCCAGTAAGTTGTGCAGTGGTGCATAAAACGACTGTATTGTGTTTTGGGATCAGCTGACTGCCATCTGTCATGCTGCATGCATATAAAATTCCTGATAGCAAATAAATAAATGCTATTGTGTACAACACTGCAAACGGCCACTGTAAAGTAGTCAAGTAACTATTCTTCATCACTAAGTGTTTATTCGAGTAGCACTTAAACAAAATACTTGTATTTTATACCTCAGTCCCATTCTGGAGGAAAATAAAATCATATACAGTTGAAGTCAAAAGTTTACATACTGCAGAATCTGCAAAATGCTAATTATTTTAGCAAAATAAGAGGGATCATACAATTTTTTTTTTTTTTTTTTTTTTAGTACTGTCCTGAATAAGATATTTCACATAAAAGACGTTTACACAGTCCACAAGAGAAAATACATTTATAAGAGAAAAGTTGAATTTATAAAAATGACCCCGTTCAATAGTTTACATACGCTTGATTCTTAATACTGTGTTGTTGTTTTTTTAGTGATAGGTGTTCATGAGTCTCTTGTTTGTCCCGAACAGTTAAACTGCCCGCTGTTCTTCAGAAAAATCCTTCAGGTCCCACAAATTTTTTAGTTTTTCAGCATTTTTGTTTATTTTAACCCTTTCCATTGATGACTGTATGATTTTGAGATCCATCTTTTCACACTGAGGACAACTGAGGGACTCATATGCAACTATTACAGAAGGTTTAAACGCTCACCGATGCTTCAGACGGAAAAAAATGATGCATTAAGAGCCTGGGGTGTAAACATTTGAACAGAATGAGGATGTGTACATTTTTCATACTTTGCTAATATCTTAGTATTGCCCTTCAAAAGCTACAGAAGACACTTAGATGTGTCCCAGAAGACAAAATAAGTTAAATTTACCCTGATCTTCAAATTCAAAAATTTTACACCCCCGGCTCTTAATGCATTGTCTTTCTTTCTGAAGCATCAGTGAGCGTTTAAACCTTCTGTTAAAGTTGCAAATTAGTCCCTCAGTTGTCCTCAGCGTGAAAAGATGGATCTGAAAATCATACAGTCATTGTTGGAAAGGGTTCAAATACAAAAAAATGCTGGAAAACCAACAAATTTGTGGGACCTGAAGGATTTTTCTGAAGAACAGTGGACAGTTTAACTGTCAAGGACAAACAAGGGATTCATGAAAAACTATCACTAAACAAAAAATCATAGCTGTGGATCATTCAGTTAAGAACACAGCATTAAGAATCAAGCGTATGTAAACTTTTGAACAAGGTCATTTTTATAAACGTAACTATTATTTTCTGTTGTGGACTATATGTAATCTTTTATGTGAAATATCTTATTCAGGTCAGTACTAAATAAAAAATAACTTGCAATTTGTATGATCCCTCTTATTTTTGTAAAATAATTTAACATTTTGCAGATACAGACTTGTATTTACTCCTTAAAATGTAATTTAGAATGTGGCTTGACTTGTATAATTGTACTAATAATAGAAATTCCAGTATAATTTGCACATAAACCTGCACGTGACTTGTGTTTGTCATATTTAGCTAATGTGAGGGGCCCTCTGACCTGTGGTTTCTATTTTTTGCAGCTTCAGCGGTTAAATGTTGAACTGAGACTTTGTGTCATATGAGCAACTTCATGCACTTAATATATTTTATAAATGGCATATATCCATACATATATAGTTGTATTATTTGACTAGATATCGGAATAATCTACACGTTAAGATACACCTTCATTTTTATTGTGTTTTATTTCTCCACAGGCATGGCTGACTTTTGCACCTGTGGCCGACCAGACAGCACAGTATCTGCGAGTCTCTCTAAATCTGGTCAACTGGCTGTCGCTAGTCTATGTGGTGGTTGCTATCTTCGTCAGTTTGATCACAACATGGGTGCTAGACACACTGGGACTGCGCTTCTCGGTATACAAAGACATATTACTCTCAAATCTAGTTAAATATTGTTTACCAGCTTAAAAAACAACAACAACAATAGAAACCACCAGAGAAATTCTAATGGTTTCTACTACAAATACCATTACAGACATTACAAACCATCAACTATTAACCATTAAAACCATCAAAAATGGCTTCCTCTAGTGTGTTTTGGGACATATTCCATTAGGATTTAGTGTTTTTAAAAAGCCACCAATAGAAGGTGATAAATTACCAGTAAAGACCAAAAGGGACAATTACAGATTCCATTAAAACCAATACAATTCTGTGATGGTTTTTATTGCTTTTATTTCAGCAGGGCATTGTTGAAGTTATTGTTCTTTCTTTCCTGCATCTTTGTCAGTGTTGACTCAGTTTTATTGTAAATATAAATTTTTAGTAAATGTGATTATATATTCAATTGTAGTCTGCTATGTTTTAAAAAATAGCCTAAAGATGTATAAGGGTCAGTGGTAATAACAAAGTAATATTCACTTAAGTAACTGATAGCTTTCCATTAAATTACAGTGTGTTTGTGCCAAATCATCTGTACTAACCTGCAAACTCGCAGACTCAACTTGGTTCTTGAAGTGCAAAACATTTTGGCTTTACGACAATTAGATTCACTTGTTTTACACTGTCACCTAGTGGGCACCTCACTTCAGTACAGTTGATTCTTCAGTAACGTAAACGAACAATAATAAATGACGAAACACATGTAAGAAGAAACATATAGGAAATAAAACTATATAATATATAGGGTTAGGCTATATTACATCATTTAAATATATTACAAATGTACATTAAACCTAGCCGCAATGGCCGCAACCGCCGCGAACGTACATTTCCGGTGCGCGAACTGATTTTTGTCGCGACCAACAATTTTGGGACTAATTAAAGTTTGATCAAAACGAACTTATCATTTGCAACCAAGTTATGTCAAATAATACATTTGTTTTTATATTATTCTATTGTGTTATTTAGGAAGCAATGCTGTTAAACACTGTTTATTTACACATTCATCATTACTAATTGTATAAAATGTCATTTCACCACAGAAAGTTATCAAACGCAATATAAATTAGGTATGTAGCCTATTTAAAAAAAAAAAGCCCCTGTAATGAAAATGTTCATGACAGTTCACAAAGTCAATATACTTTGTTCCTATCTTCTGAAACAGCTAATCCTGGGCTCATGGCTCAACATGTTGGGTGCTGTCCTGCGTGTCATTGGCATGTTGAGCAGCATCCCAGAGCGGGCCATGTTCCCTATAGTCATGGGAGGCCAGACACTGTGTGCCTTTGCCCAGCCTTTGGTCATCTTTGCCCCCACCAAGCTGGCAGCTCTTTGGTTCCCTGATCACCAGAGGGCCACGGCCAACATGTTGGCTTCCATGGGTAACCTTTTTACAGCTCATATCTTACATGGTATTTCATTGGCTGTACCTACTGTGGAATAGTAATATTATTCTGCTGTTTTCCAGCAAATACTGTTGGCCTGCTGTTAGCGAACATCTTCTCTCCAATGATACTTAAATACACCAATACTCTTTTCATGCTGGTAAGACAGAACTTGGGCACAAAAGAATTTTGTTTCTTGTATGATGCACATCCCTAACAGTCCCGTCATCTTTCTGTCTGACTTGTAGCTCTTGATATATGCTATACCTGCCATCGTAGCCTGTTTCCTAGCAACTGTGGGGATCCGTGAACGCGTTCCCCCGACACCCCCTTCTGCCAGCATGGTGACCTCCAGCTCTGAACCTTTTCTACAGGGGGTGAAACTGGTACTACACACAATTTTAAATAATCTGACATGAAAACTTGAACGAACTTTAATGCATGAGTAATGTGTGTTTTTCAAGAATTTATGAAATACAGCCTCTGATTAAAGGTAGCTTTTATGTTATTTTGTACTGCTGTCTGAGATTCACAGTGTTCTGTCACTTTTATTTACAGCTATTGACAAACAAAGCATATGTCATCCTGCTGGTGTCTTTTGGTTCAGGAATAGGGGTATTCACTTGCTTTTCCACATTGCTGGAGCAGATACTTTGTGTTAAGGGCTACTCAAATGTAAGAATTATACATCTATACATTACACATTTACCTCAAATCATAAAAGCAACCTGTGCCATATTACATTATAAATATCACTTTCAATCATCTGCCAAGTCTGTAGAATATTAGTAGTGTTAGCTTTGTCAAGTCAAGATGATAACTTTGTCTGTATATGTTTGATGTGGCAGGACTTTGCAGGACTGTGTGGTGCAGTTGCTATTGTATTCGGTGTTCTGGGTGCTTTTCTCCTTGGCCTGTACGTGGACAAGTGCAAGAAGTTTACAGAAGTGACTAAAATAAATATGAGTCTGACATCCCTTGGTGCCTCAGTCTTTGCTGTGGTGAGTAGAGTAAATGATTTCAGTGTTGTTAAAGGGATAGTTCACCCAAAAATGAAAATTCTGTCATTAATTACTCACCCTCATGTCATTTCAAACCCGTAAGACCTTCACCTTCAGAACTCAAATGATATTTTTGATAAAATCCGAGAGCTTTCTGACCCTGCATAGATGGCAAGGCAACTGACACGTTCAAGGCCCAGAAACGTAGTCTATACAGGGTCAGAAAGCTTTTGGATTTCATCAAAAATATCTTAATTTGTGTTCCGAAGATGAATAAAGGTCTTACGGGTTTGGATTGACATGAGGGTGAGTAATTAATGACAGAATTTTCATTTTGGGGTAATTTTGGTTTAATATGTGCTTGACCTGAGATGTTGTCGTGCTGCTGTCTGTCAGGTTTCCCAGTTAAGTAATCAGAAGTTCGTTATCGGTGCAGTATGTGCGTGGTTTGGGTTCTTCGGGTACTCTGTATATCCCATCGCAATGGAGCT
>JAHKKF010518561.1:0-19878 GCA_019740295.1 Labeo calbasu
TAGCATGATTAGCATGTTACTGGCATGTTGTTAGCGTGATTCTAGCATGATTAGCCTGTTGCTAGCATGATTAGCATGTTAGCATGTTTCTAGCATGATTAGCATGTTACTAGCATGTTGCTAGCATGATTAACAAGTTAGTATAAATGAGTTTAAATGGATTGGAAATACAGTACATAGAAGGGAAGTTTGACTGAGTCTCAAGGGATTCTGGGAGTTTTGACAGTTGGAGTTTGAATAGTGTTGCTCATTTAAACATTCCATCAATGTAAGTCTATGGGATTTTTCCGTCATTTTTAGGAAAACCGTAAGTCCAATCAGTTAGAAAAGATACAACACACTCGGTCAGATCAGTCTGAAGATCTGGGGCCATAAAAAGTTTAGACTAGTCTTAAAAGAGGCTAAGTTTATGCAACTGGGCCCTGCGCTGAGTTTGGAGTTGGTAGAGTTAAAGCTGTAGGAGGAGCAGTCAGAAATTTTAGTCTCAAAAGAAGAAGAAGAATTGAATAATAATTGGCTTTCTCAAGCCAACTTAATAAATAAATAAATCATGGTGTTTTATTTTCATTTCAGACTGTTTGAGCCATAAAAGCCAGATTTATCACTCAACCAAAAAACCCATGCAAACCTTTAGAGATGAACTGTTGATGAATATACTGTACAGGAGTCTAAAGATGCGACCGCGATGATCGTCACTCATCACAATAACAGCTGCACCTCTGTGAGAGCCGTGTTATTTAATCTTTGTCTTTATGAAGTCATAAGAGGAAGTGACTGTCGCTATCAGTTCTCCGTCTCCTCTGATAGTCTGCGTTATTAGATGAGTGAGTGTGAGGGTCTGACGGAGCGTCGTGAGCTCATTGGCAGCAGATGCAGCTTGTTAAGGCTCAGAGAGGCTCTCGGTCTGATGTATTTCCTCATCGCCGTCATTCCGTCGAGCCGCGCGTGACAGATCTCACTTCTCACACTGGCGTTGAGTGGACCGGACAGATCCGAGTCAGAGTTCATCGGGACGGATGGTTTCCCTGCAGGGACAAATCTGGCAACGACTGTAAGGTTACGACACCATAGTGCGGCTAATGATCTCGTGTCTGCTGAGTTTAACAAGGAGATGACAAACATCAGCTATGACTTTATGTGAACTGACTAAGTAGCTAAGAAAGATTTACCTCATATTGTTGTCCTGCCATGACAGTGGATGATCTGAAAGAGAAAAAACTGTAGAAGATGATTGTTTACTATAATATTGAGAATGCAACATGCAATTGAGTTGCATTGCACAATGAATTGCAATCTGACACATTTTAGTGACACATTTTTAGTTCATTGCATGCATGAAATCAAGCAAAAAATCTTGCATACTGTTTTTGTCGTTTTTTAGTACATTGTACTAGATATTAAAAGTTTTGATTAGTTTTGAATCAGTTTTTATGTTTATATTATCTGTTTTTTTTTAAATGTCTAGTTTTTATTTTATTTTAAATTTAGTACAAGTTAAAGTAAATAACAGAAATGCTAACTGAAATATTTAAAAAGGGTTTTGTTATTTTTATATGATCTGTAAGTGAATTTCAGTCATTTTTAATGGTTTTGTGATTTTTAGTTTTTTTTTAATGTCTATAGTTTTATTAATTGTTATTTAAATTTAGTACATCAAGTTAAACTAAATAACAGAAATGCTTGCAGCTAAAATATTTAAAAAAATGTTTTTATTTTTATATTATGTTTTCATTTTAATTGAATTTCAGTCATTTGTAAAAAATTTTTGTGATTTCTTTTGTTTTTTTAAATGTCTATATAGTTTTTATTTTATTTTAAATTTAGTACATCAAGTTAAACTAAATAACAGAAATGCTTGCAACTAACTGAAATATATAAAAAAGTTTTTTGTTATTTTTATATGATGTGTTTTCATTTTAAATGAATTTCAGTCATTTTTTAAAATGTTTTTGTGATTTTCCTTTTGTGTTGTTTTAAATATCTATATAGTTTTTATTAATTTTTTTTTAAATTTAGTACATCAAGTTAAACTAAATAACACAAATGCTTGCAGCTAAAATATTAAAAAAAAATGTTTTTATTTTTATATGATCTGTTTTTATTTTAATTGAATTTCAGTCATTTGTAAATATTTTTTGTGATTTCTTTTGTTTTTTTAAATGTCTATATAGTTTTTATTTTATTTTACATTTAGCACATCAAGTTAAACTAAATAGCTTGCAGCTGACTAAAATATTACAAAAAATGGTTTATATTTTTTATTTTTATATTATCTATTTTCATTTTAATCGAATTTCAGTCATTTTTAATATTGTTTTGTGACTGTTAGTGTTTTTTTAAATGTCTATATAGTTTTTATTTTATTTAAATTTAGTACATCAAGTTAAACTAAATAACAGAAATGCTTACAACTAACTGAAATATAAAAAAAAGTTGTTATTTTTATATGATGTGTTTTCATTTTAATTGAATTTCAGTCTTTTTTAAATTTTTTTGTTATTTTTCTTTTTGTGTTGTTTTAAATGTCTATATAGTTTTTATTAATCTTTTTTAAATGTAGTACATCAAGTTAAACTAAATAACACAAATGCTTGCAGCTAACTAAAATATATTTTTTAAAAAAGTTTTTTTAATATGTTTTTATATTATGTTTTCATGTTAATTGAATTTCAGTCATGTTTTCATATTTTCTGTGATTTTTAGTATTTCCTTTAAATGTCTATATAGTTTTCATTAATTTTTATTTAAATTAAGTACATGAAGTTAAACTAAATATCACAATGCTTGCAGCTAACTGAAATATTTAAAAAATATATTAAAACATTTTTTTTTGTTTTTATTTTTATATTATATTTTCTTTTTAATTGAATTACAGTTATGTTTTAATATGTTTGTTTGAGTTTTAGTGTTTGTTTAAATATTTATATATATATTTTTAATTCATTTTTATTTCAGTTTAGTACATCAAGTTAAACTAAATAACACAAATGCTTGCAGTTAACTATTGTTATGTTATCTGTTTTTATTTCAATTGAATTTCAGTCGTTTTAATTTTTTTGTGATTTTTTTTATTTTTTATTTTTATTTATTTTTTTTTTTAGTAGTTTTTTTTAAATGTCTATATAGTTTTTTTTTCAATTTAGTACATCAGGTTAAACTAAATAACAGAAATTCTTGCAGCTAACTGAAATATTGAAAAAAAAAGTTGTAATTTTTATATTATCTGTTTTAATTTTAATTGAATTTTGGTCATGTTTTAATGTTTTTGTTATTTTTAGTGTTTTTTAAATGTCTATATATTTTTTTTAATTAATTTTTATCTCAATTTAGTACATCAAGTTAAACTAAATAACGGAAGTGCTTGCAGCTAACTGAAATACTGAAAAAAGTATTTTTGTTTAAAGTTTTTATTTTTATATTTGTTTTCATTTTAATTGAATTTCAGTCATGTTTTAATTTTTTTGTGATTTTTTTTTTTTTTTTTTTTTTTTTTGTGTTTTTTCAATGTCTATATAGTTTCAATTTAGTACATCAAGTTAAACTAAATAACGGAAATGCTTGTTGCTAACTGAAATATTGAAAAAAGTCTTTTTTTAAAAGTTTTTATTAAAATATTATTTGTTTTCATTTTAATTGAATTTCAGTCATGTTTTAATATTTTTATGATTTTGTTTTTTTAAATGTACAAATATTTTTTATTGCTTCAGTTTAGTACATCAAGTTAAACTAAATAACAGAAATGCTTGCAGCTAAATGAAATATTAAAAAAGTTTTAGTTTTTATTTGTATATTATCGGTTTTCATTTTAATTGATGTTTTTATATTTTTTTTGTGATTAGAAGTGTTTTTTTTAAATGTGTATAGTTTTTAATTTTTATTTCAGTTTAGTACATCAAGTTAAACTAAATAACAGAAATGCTTGCAGCTAACTGAAGTATTAAAAAAAGTATTTTTTAAATATTTAATTTTATTTATTATATTTCATTTGACATTTATTTAATTTTAAGTAACGAAAATGTTCTTTAAGTGTTTATTTTACATCTTGTATCTAAATTAAGTGAGGTAATGCTTAAAATAAGGAAATAAGAAAAACATGCCAATGGGTAAAAGAAATAATCTTGTTTTCCCTTTGAATTAAGTTTATTTTTCTCACCCCACTAGCAGATATTTTTTTCTTTTTGATACATTTTTCAAAAAACAGCACTTAATATCTTCAGCCATTTTGCTTGTATCTTGATTTATAAATGTTTAGACATTTGTGTTGTTAAACAAGACAAAATAGGAAGAAATGGTAGATTTAATTATTTAATATAATGTGAAAACGAGGCTGTGAGTGATGAACATGCAGTGCTGTTCAAGTCTGATTTATGAGTTTTTAATCATATGCATTTGTGCTAGAAACGCATACAATTACCATTTTGTTGGCTTAATGATCAACATCAGTGTATATTACAGTAAAATCCACTGTACTTCTGCTCCACAGACTCATTTTCATTCTCATCCATCTGGCCTGACAGACGTCCAAACTGCGTTTGACGTTCCTGACGTTCCGGTCAATCAATCCAAGCGTCCCAGAACTCAGACGCTGAGTAGAAATGCCTGCCACATCAAGGTAAAATAAATGACTTTTTATTTAAATCATTTGACGTCTCTTGAATTTTAATACATGGAGCTACCGGCTGCAATTCAAAAATGTCATTAAATCTAGTTTGAGTTCCTCCTGTCACTCGTCCCAGAACTCCGCCCCTTTTCCCGCCCCCAATCCAAAAACATGCAGCTATTCTAATGCGTTCCGGGTGACTTTGTGTCCCGGAGCGAAAATACGAGCATTCCGGTGAAACTCCAAAGGCAATCAGATTTTCTGTCTGGGTAAGCAGAGGCGTGTAGCTCGGGGTCGTCCGCGGAGGTTGTTCCTCCTCCACAGGCGTTTTACATGAACCCCGAGGCTTACCTGTGTAATTAACTTTTTTCCCTTATCAGTCCGTAGTGAATTGTTTCCTCGTATCCGTACGAGCGCTCAATTCCCCAGCGGAGCCCGGCGTACTGTAATGACTTCTGTTCTCCTCCTCTCATGTGCTAAACGCCTCCTGCTCCAGATGATGATTAGAGGAGACTGTCATCAGGGAATATATATATATATATACATACATACTACCAGTCAAAAGTTGAAAGAAATTCATACTTATTTTTTAATCAAGGACACATTTTATTGATCAAAAGTAACAGTTAAGACATTTTATAATGTTCCAAAAGATTTTGATTTCAAATAAATGCTGTTCTTTTGAACTTTCTATTCACCTGTAAATCCTGAAAAATAAAATGTATGACAGTTTCCACAAAAAATATTGAGCAGCACAACTGTTTTCAACATTGATAATATCAGAAATGTTTGTTGAGCAGCAAATCAACATATTAGAATGATTTCTGAAGGATTATGTGAGTGAAGACTGGAGTAAAGATGCTGAAAATTCAGCTTTGATCACAGAAATAAATTAAATTTTACAATATATTCACATAGAAAACATCTATTTTAAATTGTAATAATATTTCACAATTTTTACTGTATTATTGATACAGTTTTGGTGAGCAGAAGCAACTTCTTAAGTAAAAATCTTGCTGTCCCAAATAGAGAGCTTTCAGAACTTGGCTAACGATCTGGCAATGTTCTCTCAACGTTGTGAAAAAACATTCTACTAGTAACATTAGTAGTTCAAAGATAGTACTTGTTTCAGAATGTTCAGAGAACATTTAAAAGTAACATTCCCGTAATGTTTGCAAAATGATCAAATTAAATGTTTCTTTAATGTTTTCTGTAGCATTTGCTATAACCAAGAAAAAAGTTTCAAATGTTCAGAGAAAATTCAAAAGTAACATTCCCAGTAGAAAGTAACTTTGTAATTAACAAGAAAACTGTTTTTAAAACATTTTAAAAACTGATGTTTTGAACATTCAGCCAACATATGGCAAATTTAGAATGTTAGTGTTACAAGGAAACAATGTTTAGAATGTTAAAAGAATATTTAAATGTAACGTTCCAACAATGTTTGCAAGATTAAATGGAACATTCCTTTAATGTTTTCTCTTACATTTTCTAACCTAGAAAAAAGTTTTGATTGTTCAGAGAACATTTAAAAGTAACATTCTCATAATGTTTGCAAAATGTTTCTAGCGTTTGCTTTTTTTTAACTTGACATTAGCCAACTTTCCATTCAGAATATGCCGAAAATTCTGATAAGCTGTCGGACAAGGGCCGGGCTAGGGCTCTAGAACAGGCTACTAGCCTAGGTAATTTGCGCAATAGGTGAAATTACATATGGAAGCAGCTCAAGGGCAATTCTTTTTGCGATACACCAAAACTTATGTGACAGTTCGTCTTTTAGGGATGATGTCATCAACGACCAAGCGGCCAGCGGAAGACTGATCATAGTCTGTTGGATCAATTTTGCCTTCTCAAACCATCACGACTTGCCTAAAATAAAATAAATAGATATAAAACAGTTCAAGTATAAAACAATGTTAGAAACGTTAAACCTAGATAAATGTGTGCTGTTAGGTGCATTTGCAATCATTTGTGCGGAGAGTGGAAGCTGAAGCCGCTTTGCAGAACATGGAAATCACTTGCATTTTTTCAGTGGAAACAATTTAAAATATTCTGTCATTTTTGCTCATAAAGGTAAGAGTAATACTCTTATTTGTGTGCACTCACAATATCAACAAAACGTTGCAAACGGTGCTTTTATAAAATAAAGAAAACAAACATGATTTCTGTCGTCGAACCTCAGCGAATACATACCTCACAGACATGATAAACATATCTATAGAAAGCTTTAAATTATTGCTTAACAAAATGAAATAAAACACATCGAAAACAAAAACTCTTTCCTTACATAATCTGCAAAGATGCTTTTCTCTCTAAAGGCGCATCCAAAGAGGAGATGGCGAGTCAGGATCGGCAACTTCATCCTTGCGACACTGACTCAGAAAACACTAGTTTATTACTAAATAATTCAAAAATCTTCTTACTGTTTCCCCCCGATACATTCACGGTAATAACTTTTGTTCTTTTAGGCAAGCTTTAGCCTATTGCGTGCAATTGAATGCGGAACTGTTCCAGCTGCGCTGAAGGCACGCTCGCTGCTGCTGACAGAGACACTCAACGTCTCGAAAGTTAAAGCGTAAGTGAAGTCTTGTGTTGTTTCCACCAGTGCAGAATTTTTTTCATCACCATAATTGGTGGATGTCTAAAATATAAAAATAAGAAGAAGCCTAAAACAGGCCCGAAGCCCGACCCGCGTCTGAACTATGACGTGAAAATTGGCTCGAAGCCCGGCCCTAGGAGCGTAAAAAAAAAGGTGGGGCCCGTCGTGCTCAGGCTGAAATGCAGGGCTCTGGCCTGTTCTTCATCCTTTTGAAACAAAACTTTATGTAGGCTATTATTTAATTGTATAGACCTACATGAAATTATGTATTTATTAACAAGTGTTATGAGGTTTTTTTTTGTACTTAGGCCTATAGACTATTTAGATTAGATACCTGAGCATCAGGCAATATTCATACACAGGTGCAGTTGTATTATTAGGTATAATTTTTCTGATTAACATTTATTATACTGTACTGGAAATAGGAATGTTCCTTTCAGATATTTTATTTCTCCTAACCGACGGTCATTAGGACATTATTAACTGTTAACCAACAAGAGTATGTTAAATTGCAAATATATTAAGTAGCTGTGACCTATTAAAAATATTTTTGAAATATAATTCTATACACACAAATTAATTTTATACACACAAAAAGCAGCATAAACAACAGAACATGAAGATTCACATGGTCACATCACGCACCTGCAGCACTTCTGCCGACGGAGAAAAACATAATAAAGCTATATATAAAAGAAACAAATAGGCTTATATGCGAAATATATATTTTCTAAATAATTAATAAATTAAGAAAAAAAAACTGTCAAACAAATATCAGCGTATATGCTGAATTTCGTTTGCGCTCGAGAAAGTGGCATCCTGTTAGTTATCTTTATTTTACAAAAGCACAATGTTTTGTTTTTATTGTAAATGTACACAAATTTAAGAAATGTTAAAATAATTTTGAATAATGTCGTACTCTTATAAGACCGCAAAAGGAGTATAGTAAGTTGTTTCCACTTTTTTTTAAAAGTGATGGTGCCGGCACCTAACTTCACTCTAAAAAGTGATAAGTTGACTTAACTTAAAAAATTGATGAAACCCGTTGCCTCAAAATTATTAAGTAAATAATAATTAAAAAAAAAATGTTTGGTTAACTTGACAGTTCACTTTACTTACTTTTTTTTAATGATTATTTAATTAATAATTTTAAGCCAATGGGTTTCCTCAATTTTTTTTTAAGTTAAGTCAACTAACCGCTTTTTACAGTGTTGTCAACGCAGAGAGCATTTAGAAATAATGTTTTTGTAACTTAATGGCAACGCTAGCAAAACGTTCTTATATTTTTTGTCAGCTGAGGACTCTCATCTGACCGTTAATGATGTGAGATACTGTGTGAATGTGAATGATTTTACTGTTAAACAGCCGTTCTAATGGCGATCTGTGCCGTGTGTTTATTGTGCTGCTGTAGATAAACTAATGTCACAACAGCTGAAAGTGCAGACCGTTCAGAAATGATTTTGCCGGTGGGATAAAACTGAAGCTCTTCTGAGCGTCTGTGTGAAATGATAACATTGATTAAAGCCGAGAACAGAGGAGCTTGTGCTGAGACATCAGATGAGTTCCTCTTCAGCTCGTGAATGTGCTTTTCTCCGAGATCTGTGATTTTGCTGTAATGAGCGCAACGCACATCTGTGCGTCGACCTTCCCTGTCAGCGAGTGAGTAGTTAGTCTGATGGAGGTGTTGGTTAGCGGCTCTCCTCTGGGACGGGAGGTTTAATTACCGTAATCTTGCGTTGGAGAGAAACTCTGCTCTCCTCGTCTTCATCTGTGCCGTAATGATCTGCTTTTGAAGTCGTGATTACAGGATCCCATGCGCTCATAATCAAAGTTTAATTCCATTATGAAATAATAAGAATTGTGAACACATTATGCATAATAATTCCAGAAATTTGTGCTTGTTTGTGGTGGGTTTAACGTTGGAGATACTTCTTTAAAACAAAAGTTAACTACACAAGACACTAACAACGAGTCTTTAGTGTGCGAAAAATACTTTTTCCTCAATAAAAAAAAAAAAAATCTTGTTTTTCAATACAAACATATTAACGTTCTGAAGTCGAGATATATTTATTTGAAAGCAAAATTACTGAAGATACTAATTCTTGTTTACCGAGAAATTGATCTAAATTAAGCAAGTTTATGCTTAAAACAAGAAACATCTGCCAATGTGGTAAGAAAAATAAACTTGTTTTCCCCTTGAATTACATCTGTTTTCAAAAATATATTCATTGAGCTGTTTACAACACATATTTAGCATTTATTTAAAATGTATTATAGCAAATTTATATATTTAATATATATTTTATATTTAGGCTCCTAAGTTACATTTGTTTGATGCTTTCTACAATACAGATTATTTTTAATAAACAATAATAAAAAAAACTTACGGCAGCTCTACAAAGAACAATAGTGTTATTATTCGGATCAGTTCAGTTTAGGTTTTGTTCTCATCTGATGGTGTCAGTGCAGTCAAATCGATGATATTACTAAATATTAATTGAATTTCAAACCCCATCTGGGCACGCCAAAGCCAGCAGCGGCCTTGTTTTATTATGCAACAGAAACACTTTGTATGGAGCGTTAAGATTTCAGAGGTGTAGAAAGAGCCGTGTCCTTTCTGCTGAAGTGTGTCTGAGCTCGAGGTTGGTCTGTGTTCCTCTGAAATGAGGCTGATGCTCTCTGTTGATTCGCACCCTCAGGATGGACCCAGACGCTGTGTGTGTTTCTGATGTGGGCCACGTTCTTCTGTCCTTGGCTGAAGTTCTGTACGTCTCTGTGGAGAGTCTCGGACTGAAGCCGTTTGATTGGTTGGTTGCGGGCGATGGGAGGAGCCATCGACCTGATGGCGGGCATCTGCTCGATCCTGACCTCTGGTGTCTGCTGCTTTGTTATTGGCGTACTTTGGCCGCAGGTTAATTAGATGTAGTGGAAGTCTGTCATAGGGTGCCACAGCATTATCAGATGAGAACATTAATGGATGTCGGCAGCACATTAAACTGAGTGTTAGTTTTTAGGGTCGTGACCACCATAGACATTGAGGGGGACGAATCACCCATTAATTAAAAATGGCCAAACATTTTTCTTGATGTTGCTCTGCTACACTTCATTACACACTACTCTGTTTGTTAAGATGACAAGAAGTTTTAAAAGTTATATTTTTGGGCTGGTCTAACAGCGCTCATCAATGTCGGAATGTTTGAGATGGCCAATAAAAATCAAAGAAGGCGTGGCTTTACTTTAATCGAGGAAAAAATATTACCATACATAGATAGATATAGCCACGGAACAATGGATAGAGCAACAAAACAGTAGATAACGTGATGAAGTAGTGGAGTGACAGCAACAGTTAGAGTGACTGAATGATAGATTAAAACGTAGAGCGACAACAATAGAGCAACAGACACCAGTGGATAGAAATGACAGAACGATAGATAGTGATGAAACAGTGGAGTGACAGCGATGGATAGTAACATGTAGATAGAGCGACAGAACAGTGGATACAGTGACAGAATGATGGATAAAGCAATGGAACAATAGAGCGACAGATATATAGAGCAACAGAATGATAGAGAATAGAACACCAGGACGATCAAGTAAGCGATGGAACAGTAGAGTGACAACAATAGAGTGACAGAATGATAGATAGATAGATAGATAGACAGACAAACAGATAGTGCTGGAACATAGAGCGACAGATAGACACCAATAGATTGACAGAAAGATAAAGTGATAAAACGGTGGAGCAACAGTGATAGAGCGACAGAACAATTAATAGAGTGACAGAATGATAGATAAAGCAATGGAACAATAGAATTACAGATGGACAGAGCAATAGATAGAACACCAGGATGACTGATTAAGCGATGGAACAGTAGAGTGACAGCTATAGATAGATAGATAGATAGATAGATAGATAGATAGATAGATAGATAGATAGATAGATAGATAGATAGAGTGACAGAATGATAGATAAAGTGATGGAATGTAGAGTGACAGATAGCAATAGATAGAATGACAGAACGATAGGTAAAGTGATGAAAAAGTAGAGCGACAGCACTAGATAGAGCGACATGTAGATAGAGCGACAGATAGAGTTATAGAACAGTGGATAGAATGATAAAAATAAAAGCAATGGAACAATAGAACAACAGATAAACAGCTATAGATAATAGATAGAGCAATAGACAGAACAACCGAATGATAGATTAAGTGATGGAAGGGTAGGGTAACAGCAATCGATGAGAGCAACAGATAGCTAGATGCACAGATGGATAGTGACAGAATGATAGATAAAGTGATGGAATGTAGAGCGACAGATAGGCAGCAATAGATAGAATGACAGCGATAGATAAAACGATTAAACGGTGGAGTGACAGCAATAGATAGAGCAACATGTAGATAGACCGACAGATAGAGTACTAGAACTGTGGATAGAGTGACAAAATAATAGATAAAGCAATGGAACAATAAAACAACAGATAGACAGAACTATGAATAGAGCAACAGAACGATAGAATGCAGAACAATAGATTAAGCAATGGAACAGCAGGGTAACAGCAATCAACAGATAGCTAGATGGACAGTGACAGAATTATAGATACAATGATTGAATGTAGAGTGACAGATAGACGGCAGTAGATAGAATGACAGAACAATAGATAAAGCTATATCTAACAGCGATAGATAGAGCGACATGTAGATAGAGCAACAGATAGAGTGATAAAAATTGGATTGAGTGACAGAACGATAGATAAAGCTATATCTAACAGCAATAGATAGAGCGACATGTAGATAGAGCAACAGATAGAGTGATAAAAAGTGGATTGAGTGACAGAATGATAAATAAAGCAATGCAACAATAGAACAACAGACAGAGCTGTAGATAGAGCAACAGAATGATAGAGCAATAGAATAACAGAACAATAGATTATATGATGGAACAGTAGGAAAACAGCAATCGATAATAGCAACAGATAGCTAGATGGATAGTGACAGAATGATAGATAAAGTGATGGAATGTAGAGTGACAGACAGCAATAGATAGAATGACAATGATAGATAAGGCGATGAAACAGTGGAGAAACAGCTTTAGATAGAGTGGCAGATTGATAGAGCGACATGTAGATAGAGCAATAGAGCAATAGAACAATGGATAGAGTGGCAGAATGATAGATAAAGCAATAGAACAAAAGATAGACAGAGCTGTAGATAGAGCAACAGAATGATAGAGCAATAGAATGACAGAACAATAGATTATATGATGGAACAGTAGGAAAACAGCAATCGATAATAGCAACAGACATGTTATTGGTGTAGTGACAGAATGATAGATAAAGTGATGGAATGTAGAGTGACAGACAGCAATAGGTAGAATGACAATGATAGATAAGGCGATGAAACAGTGGAGCAACAGCTTTAGATAGAGCGGCAGATTGATAGAGCGACATGTAGATAGAGCCATAGAGCAATAGAACAATGGATAGAGTGGCAGAATGATAGATAAAGCGATAGAACAAAAGATAGACAGAGCTGTAGATAGAGCAACAGAATGATAGAGCAACAGAATGACAGAACAATAGATTATATGATGGAACAGTAGGAGAACAGCAATCGATAATAACAACAGATAGCTAGATGGATAGTGACAGAATGATAGATAAGGTGATGGAACGTAGAGTGACAGACAGCAATAGATAGAATGGCAACGATAGATAAAGTGATGAAACAGTGGAGCAACAGCTTTAGATAGAGCGGCAGATTGATAGAGTGATAGAGCAATAGAACAATAGATAGAGTGGCAGAATGATAGATAAAGCAATAGAACAATAGACCAACAGATAGACAGAACTAGGTTCTTGTGGGAACCAGAAAAAGTTCTTCTTCAGTGAAAACCCCCCTTTTGGTACCTTTATTTTCAAAAAGTAGATTTTCACCAGCCAAAGTTATGGAAATGATAGCTGCATTTTCCATAAATGCATGAGAATGGTGCTGCATGCATGTGAATGCATGTTAAACTTTATGGACTCCATTGACATGCTCTTTCTCAGAGCGTTCAGAGCTCCAAATCAATCACGCCAGACGAGTTCAAGACGGTCAGAGCTGTTGATAAGTCATGTTTTGATGGAGCTAATGAATCTGTTTCCTTTCCATCAACGTCTCTTAAGGCGTCCGTCCACAATGCGCCATTGTTTCTCAGACCCTTTTAATCTAATTGGACATTAAACTGCTGTCGTTATGCAGGATATTTATGGCGCGTGTGAGCTTGCCTTTACCTTTTCATCACGGCAAACATTTCTACATCAGCAACCTAATTAAATAGAATGTATCAAACAGGGGGCTGATGCACGGCCAAACGTGTCATTCAATAAATCTCCCTTATGATGCTTCCACACGACGCATCATTTATGTTGTTTATAGGCCTCAGGAAAAGGTGGCAGAGGACGCGGCCGTGATGGATGCTGGAGGAGGTGCGTCGCATTCGTTGGCACAGGTTGGCGTCGTTCACTCGAGTTTTATTCAAGCGTGTCATTTTACATTTCTAATGACTCAAAATGAAATGTGGCGAGTGTGTCGTTGGTCTTGTCTGATCTTGGTATAATCCTTCATGCTGCTTGCTAATGCCATTATGGTTCTCATTTTTTATTTATTTTGTGGCATTCAGGGTAGATGCCATGTTAAATTTGATGCAAATAAAAATGAGGCTGTGCAACATTTGATATTTCATACTGATTTAACCCTGTAAAGCCTGACATACATATAAAATTTGGCGTTTTTATTTGATTTAAAAGTTTAACTGAACATTTAGACAATCTAAAGCCTAAAAAGTAAAAAGTTTTTTTACGTGATGCATCAGACTTTTATGGCTCATATAGTTGCATATAGAGACTCAAAATGAGCAAAATATGCATTTATATGCTAAAATTCTGATGCTTGTAATGTAAATCAGTGAGATCTTTATAACAGATACTGACATAAAATTACATGAATATCAGTTGTCACTCTGTATCTCCAGTAATATGTCTTAGTAAGATAAGATTGAAATGACTCAAACATATAATGCAATGCAATCCAATGATGATTGAGAGATGAACTAATAAATGTTCCTCAAAAGATGTGAGATGTTTTGGATGCCTCAAAAGATCCTGATAGTCAGGTCTCAGTAAGTTGATTAGTTTTGATTGAATGTTTAAAACCTTAGAAATTTGCATATCAAATGTGATGTGAAGCAGGCTTTATAGGGTTAAGGTGTTTTTGCATGCAATTTTGCATTTTTTGTAGTAGGCCCAGAAAGTTTGTTATTCATTTACCTTGACTGAGGTCTGTTAAAGTTTAATACTGAGAATTTTACTTCTGAAAAAAAAAATGCAATTTGAGTGTTGCAATATTCAATAACCAGTTGGAAAAACTGAACTTAGCAGGTGGGAATTTAATTATGTATGTTCAAATTGAAATTTCAGACACTATAAATGCTGCAATATGGACTGAAGCGATGACTCACCTGAGTTCAACGCTGCAGGGAGATAATATATGTAATATACGGCTCCTGTCTTGAGGTTAACAAATTATATATACGCGTGCTTGTGTGGGATGGTGTCTGCGCTCCAGAGAGTCTGCGACTGGCTTCTATCTTTAGGGAGAGACGCAGCATTAGCAGGCATTGTCTAAAGGTGCTGCGGGAAAAAAGGGGAAGGAGGTGATTTTCTTCTGGCCGGCGGCTCTTGAGAGACTCCCTCTTCATGCCTTTATGCACGGAGTGCCCGTGTGTCCCCTCTTCATGGGTGTTTAAGCAAGCACTTTAAATGGAAATGCACTTGACATTTTAGGAGGAGATGCAATCATCAGACATTAGAATGCAGCTGACATCACTCGGAATGAGCCGAATTCTTCCTCCCGCGCTCTCGTCTGCTCTTCCAGCTCATTGGGAAGCCGACTGAAGATAACACTCGCAAATTTATAGAACACAGATGCTGCGTTTTCTCAAAATAGGGCATATTGTACTCTGTGTGTGTGTGTGTGTGTGTGTGTGTGTGTGAGAGAGAGAGAGAGAGAGAGACTGAGAGAACGAGGAGTTTGTGTTCCAAATCAAATCTGTGCTTATTGCTGCTGCAGAAAAACTTTTATTTCTCTTTATTTAAGAGCCAAACAGACTGTGATGATGCAAAGCTGCTTCATCATGAGACGCACAGCCATCTGCAGTCAAAACACATGAAACCTGCAGGTAATACAGACACTTAAATAATGAAACATGAACATTTCCACTGCATTATGATAATCATATAATGATATGAAAGCATTTACAGTGGATTTTTTATTAATCCTGCTGACTCAAATGTTGCATTTAGTTTCATTCCCTAATAATTCTGTAGGTTACGTCATTACAGCAGGAGGTGGCGACCCATGAGTGTCTTCTGGATCATTCAAAATGACAGATTTAAAAGGATACTGGTGTTTTTCATATTATCGCTCATTTTCTAAACACAGCCCTGCATCTTTAAAAACAAAAAAAATATTCAAACAAAAATGCTAATAAAAACTTTACATTTTCTCACTCTACCATTCCATCACTTTTTCTATCGCTGTCAAATTATCTGTTGCTCTATGTATATGTTATATATGTATATGCTCTATCATTCTCTACCGTTTAATTGCTATATCTATCATTCTGTTGCTCTATCCATTGTTCTGTCTATATCGCTCTACCGCTTTATTTTGTCACTCTATTTATTGTTCTGTGGCTATATCGCTCTCTGTTGCTCTAATATTGTGTTGCTATATATGTCACTGTTGCTCTACCACTTTATCGCTTTTTCTGTTGCTCTGTCCATCATTCTGTCACTATCACTCTATCTATCGTTCTGTGACTTTATCTATTGCTGTTGCTCTGTTGTTTTGTCTGTCTACTGTTTCATCAAGTTAACTAGGTTTGTTGCTCTATCCATTGTTTTCTTGCTCTGTCGTTATATCTATCACTCTCTCACTGTCCCATTCCACTGCGTTTTCTATCATTCTGACACTCTATTCCATTGCTCTATCACTGTCTCTACCTTTCCATCGCGTTATCTGTTTTTCTGCCACTCTATTCCATTGTCACTCTATCTGTTGCTCTACCGTTCCATTGCTTTATCTATCATTTCGTTGCTCTATCCATTGTACTGTCGCTCTATTCCTGTCACTCCACTGTTCTATTGCTCGATCTATTGTTTTGTCACTTTATCCATTGTTTTGTGGCTATATCACTTTATCTGTTGCTCTAACGTTGTGTCGCTGTATATATCACTGTCTCTCTACCACTTCATCGCTTTATCTGTTGTTCCGTTGCTCTGTCCGTTGTTCTGTCACTGTCTATCGCTTTATCTATCGTTCTGTCTGTTGTTCTGTTGTTTTGTCTCTCTACTGTTCTATCACTTTATCTATCATTGTTGCTTTATAATTATTCTGTCACTCTATCTGTCGCTCTATCGTCCACTGTTTTATCAATTTAATTATTGTTTTGTCGCTCTATCTGTTGTTTTCTTGCTCTGTTAGTGTTGCTATATATATCACTGTCACTCTACCATTCCATTGCTCTATCTGTTGCTCTGTTTTGTCTCTCTACTGTTCTATCACTTTATGTATTATTCTTTTGCTCTATTTATCACTGTCACTGTATTGTTCTGCAGCTCCACCGTTTCATCAATTTAACTGTTGTTTTGCCGCTCTATCCGTTGTTTTCTCACTCTGTTATTGTCGCTCTGTCACTATCACTCTACCATTCTGCGTTTTCTATCGTTCTGCCACTCTGTTCCGTTGCTCTATCACTCTGTGACTCTACCTATCTATCGCATTATCTATTGTTCTGCCACTCTATTCCATTTTTCTGTCACTCTATATGTTGCTCTATCATTCTGTCACTCTTTCACTCTGACACTACTGATCCATTGCTTTATCTATCATTCTGCCACTCTATTCCATTATTCTGTCACTATGTCTGTCTGTTGCCTCATTATTTTGTCACTCTATCACTTTGTGAATCTACCATTCCAATCGTTCTGTTGCTCTATATATCACTTTATCTATTTGTCACTCTTTTGTTCTGTCCTTCCATTGCTCGGTCTATTACTCTCTCAGTTGTTCTATCTAGTTTCATTCTGTTGCTCTTTTGCTCTCTTTGCTGCTTCAATTCAAATTTAATGTAATGTTTTTACATTATTTTTTATGCATGTCACGCTGCCTGTCCATGTTGGCATTTAATATATAGAGCGTCTACCATGTCAGATGAATTTACACCAGAATACTGTGGAGGATATGTGACTTTTAAAACAAAGATTTTTGTTGCAATCTTTTTTTTCCTTAAAGTTGTGTATCCTACATAATATTCTAGGTTTGTCTCTGAGGAAGACAGGAATCTTTTCTGCTGATTAAAGGAGAATACAAAACGTCTGCACCTTACAAATGTTCTCAAAAGCAAAAATGCTATTAAAAATACATCATATTTGCAAGAAAATGTGATGTGCTTAAGTAAAAACCAAACACTATTTTAGGAATCAACAGCCCACAATTAGTAAAAAAACAACCAGTATTGGATTTCATTCAGCAAATATGATGCTGAGTGCTTGAGCTCAATTTCTACAAGATTGAAAAATATTTACATTAGATTAACAAGAGTAAAAAAAACATTTCGTAGTCTAAAGAAACTTTTGTGCAATGTAAGCGTTAAAGATTCTTTATAAGAGCCATAGATTCTAATAAAGAAACTTTATTTTTAAGAGTGTATGACAAAATCAATATAAAGAATACACAATATGTCAGATGCATATAGTTGCATATAGTGATCTTCAAAACCGTCCCGGGCCCCTGAAAGCAGATGCACAAAATGAGTTTAGTGTCTGTCTTTTTCTGCCTGGTTGCATGTGACTTGTTTTTGCAGGCCTCCTCGAGGGAAGCAGCCCCTTATTACTGCAATTACGATCTGTACACATTTCATTAAACTAATATGTGTGTGTGTCTGGGCCGCTGAGCATGTGTGAACACATCTCCCAGCTGGAACTCATCCTCTGCCCACAGCTTAACTGCGCCGACGCGTTAGACGAGCCATCAGCGCTAAATAACAGGTGGCGAGAGTGAGGCTTCACCCTCCTGTCACGATGAGAATTGCCCGATGCGATCGCATACAGACCGATTCACTCCTCCGTTCCTTCGTTTCTTTGTCTTGTGAGTTCTCTCTGAGGTCAAGAGCGTTCGTTTATTAGCTATGCTCGACGGCTGTTTTGGATTTATTTATGCCTCTTCTTTTATTTGGGGTTTACAGCCTGCTGTGTGTTTAATGAAATGCGTCCCAAATATCCAAGGAAAAGGATCGTAAATGATCAAAGTGAACATTACTGCAATAAAATATAATCACCTATGAGATTAAACAATGAAAATGTCAAGTCTGAGAAATGAACGGGCCTCAAAACCCACAGGAAAGAAAAATTGACTTCAGGAAATCACTTGTTTCTGCCAGACGGATGAAATGAAGAGCAAATGGAGCCGTTTGCTGAAACTTCTCAGATGTTTCTCCTGGGAAAAAGACTCCTGTAGTCTCATGTGTCTGCTCTAGAGTTTCAGTCTCAGATTTGCCAGGATAGCACCAAAGGTTTGCAACATTAACTTATTTCTCATTAAATGATCTGAGTTGCTCCACATGCATTTGGTAGCTCTATACTAGGCCCGTTCACAAGAAGAACGATAACAATACTGATAAATTTGTTTCCACACCAACAGGCGACAACGTTATGTTTATTATAAAAGCAGTCGCATGCCTCTGTGAAAGCTCGAGCTATCAGATATTTCTAGCGGGTGGATTATCGTTGTCTTATTTTATCATTCATTGGCTGGAAAAAATGTTCTGAAAGTGATTCCATCTATATTGTTTCTCTGTATTGTGATAGTTGTAGTGTGGCTATTCTCTTAAATTTAGATGTGAAATGTGGAAGTTTTTTGTGGAATTAAAAAAAAAAGTAACTGCAACATTTTTCGCACAATTCTGACTTTTTTCTTTGAATTCTGGGTTTAAATGTCGTAAAAACAAAAACGAATCCTTGCAGGTCTGGGTTTATATCTCACATGTCTGACTTTTTTTTCTTGCAATTCAGAGAACTGAAGAAGTGCAAGGATAAAAGTCGCAAGTTACCTTTTATTTTTTATTTTCTGGCAGAAAAAACAATTGCGACTTTTATGAGTTATAAACTCAAAATTGTGAGAAAGAAGTCTGAGTCAGATTTTTTTTTCTTACAAATTGTGAGATATAAACTAAATTCTGCAATTCAGAGAAAAAGTCTGAATTGTGAGAAAAAGTTGCAATTCCCCTTTTTATTTTGTGGCTAAATTGTGAGATGTAATTGGAATTCTGTGTTTATATTTTGACTTTATCTTTATATTTTCAGAACTGCAAGAAAAAATTCAGTGAGAGATCAATTCAGAATTTTAAGCAAGTAAGATAAAAAAGTTGCAACTGAATTTGTAACTTTTAATTTGTGGTTTAAACGGGTTTCTATAGTGAACAGGCTTTTATTGTACACTGTAAAAAGTTTTCACCAATTTTAACTTAAAAACAGCAGCTGCCTTAAAGGAGAAGTCCACTTCCAAAACAAAGATTCACAGATAATGTACTCACCCCCTTGTCATCCAAGATGTTCATGTCTTTCTTTCTTCAGTCGTA
>JAHKKF010518561.1:26165-36424 GCA_019740295.1 Labeo calbasu
CAAATGTGGTTGTAAACGATCCCAGCTGAGGAAGAAGGGTCTTATCTAGCAAAACGATCGGTTATTTTCATAAAAATAATACAATTTATATACTTTTTCCATATCAAACGCTCATCTTGTCTTACTCTGCCTGGACTGTTTTTTTCCGGTTCATGACAGTTAGGGTATGTCGAAAAACTCCCATCTCATGTTCTCCCTCAACTTCAAAATCATCCTATATCGCTGTTTTATCTTTTTTGTTAAGGGTGTTTGATCTTCTTTGCATGTTCACTTTGCAAAGACTGTGTCGGTACATCTGCAGGGATGTAGGATGATTTTGAAATCATTTTTGAAGTTGAGTGAGAAAATTGGAGTTTTTCGACATACCCTAACTGTCTTGAGCCAGAATACACAGCGTTTAGGGAGAGAAAGGCAAGATGAGCATTTGAGAAGAAAAAGTATTTACATTGTATTTTTCTAATGAAATAACTGATCATTTCGCTAGATAAGACCCTTCTTTCTCAGCTGGGATCCTTTACAACCGCATTTGGGATCGTTTGAAGCCGCATTTAAACTTCATTTTGGAAGTTCAAAATCGGGACACCATATCAGTCCATTATATGGAAAAAAAAGCTGAAATGTTTTCCTCAAAAAACACAATTTTTTTTTTATGACTGATGAAAGAAAGACATGACAAGGGGGTGAGTACATTATATGTGAATCTTTGTTTTGGAAGTGGACTTCTCCTTTAAGAAACATTTCTTATTTGTATTAATGTTGAAACCAGTTGTGCTGCTCAACATTTTTGTGGAAACTGTGATACATTTTTTCAGGACTCTTTAATGAACAGAAAACTCAAAAGAACAGCATTTATTTTAAATCATTTTTGCAACAATGCAAACATATCTACTGTCACTGTTTATCAATTTACTAAAACTATTCATTTCTTTCTCATACGGACCCAACTGTTGAACAGTTAGTGTAACCATTGTTTTGATATTGATATTGCCATTTACCTGTTTTAAAGAAATTTTATTTTGCTTGCTTTCAAATTAATGCCATATACACTGTCGTTCAGACAGTAATATTGTGAAATATTATTGAAATTTAAAATAGTGGTTTCCTATTTTAATATACTTTAAAGTAGAATTTATTCCTTTGAAGCAAGTCACATTTGTGTCACATGATCTTCAGAAATCATTCTGATATGCTGATTTATTATTATAAATGTTGGAAACAGTTAATATATTTTTTGGAACCTGTGAAACTTTTTTCAGGATTCTTTGATGAATAAAACATTAAAAAGAACAGCATTTTTAAAAAAAAATAGAAACCTTTTGGAACAATATACACTACCGTTCAAAAGTTTGGGGTCAATAAACTTTTTCTTTCTTTCTTTGTTTGAAGAAATTAATACTTGTATTCAACAAGGACATGTTAAATTAATTAAAAAAAAAAAAAACGTTCTGAAAAAAGCTTCTCATATTCCAAAATTATTAAGCAGCACAACGGTTTCCAACATTGACAATAAATCAGCATATTTGAATGGTTTCTGAAGGATCATGTGACACTGAAGACTTCGCAGAAATAAATTAGATTTTAAAGTATATTAAAATAGAAAACTGTTATTTTAAATTGCACTAATATTTCAGAAAATTACTTCTTTTTCTGCATTTTTGATCAAATCAGTGGAACTTGGATGAATATAAGAGACTTCTTTAAAAAACATTAAAAATATTGCTGATCCCAAACTTTTGAATGGCAGTGTATGCATGAAGATGACAGCGTAGAAGTTGACAGTTACTGGACATGAGTCACAGAAACTGATATTGAATTGGAATTTCCCAAAAAGAAATAAACAGTCCGAGAAGTAAATCACTCTTCAAATGCTGCTTTCATTAAGCGTGAAGGACATCTGATACCCTATCGAGGGGAGCTTATCAGCATTTCCAATATTGCCGTTTAGAGTTTTGTAGCTTGGCTAATTTTGTTTTATTTTTGCGTTACCTTCTTTGTATTGCAACCAATACAATAAGGTATTTTATTACAACTTCCTTCCGTGAGACTTTACTTGTAAGTACAAACTCAGCCTCAAACAAAAACAACCACAAGGGAGTTTTCCAAGTCATTCAACCTATGGGCGGTTAAGCGCTTTATGGTTTAGGCTAGATTTGACTATCCGTACCCTGCCTGAATAATCATAGGGTTAAAGATGTAAGATAAAAGGACACACTGAAGAACATCATGTTTTAGTCTTGACTGTCTTACAGCTTCAATACATTGCGGCTACGCATAAATGTTGAGCCTTGAAAGCAAATCAACTCAAGCAACACCAAGCATTCTAGGCTTGATATTGAACAACTAGGCTGAGTTCTACATTATGCAATAAGGTAGAATGAGGCCATTTTGGCACAGATGTGGTTGGGTGGGTGTGTGTGCGCTCTAACAGCTAACCACTGGGCAGCACAGCTGTGTCCCCCACCCTAAAACACAAGCTACAGATAATCGCTCTTCTGTGACAAGACGGATGATCTGCCACCATCCAGCCTACAAGCATGGTTTTTAATGTGTGAGAAAAACGTGGATGGAGCAAGAGATAGAGGACATTACATTTTTCTCTGAACTGTGTGTGAACACCAACACCCGGCGTGTGTGTAATTGTGTTACGGTACCAAGCAGATGTTGGTCACTGACCTGGATCTTGAGTTCACAATCTCGTTGCTAATATATAACCCGTTAGATTTTGAATAATTAAACTAATAGTGACCTCTTCCTCTTCAATTTGTTCAACATGACCATAGCTTGCTTATAACACAGCAATTTCTAAAGGATAAAGTCATTGCTCGCTCAGTACCCGTGGCTGTCCACGTCCCCAGTGACTCATGGAATGACGGAATTTTAGTAGTTCTTCAATGACTCATCAATGGTTGTGTTTTACTCACCATTTCTGCATCTCACAGTTTGGCTCGCAGCTGTGGTTGACAAAGCGAGCCTCGTTGCCCATGCTGTAGCTGTCGATGACCATGCCGCTGTCAAGATTCAGACAGTAGTGGCCACTGTTGGAGAAGTACTGCTCCATCATGCGACTCCTAAACACAAAACAGACTTGCTGAATGTATGATAAAATTCTTCATAAGAGCAAAGTAAACAAATCAAATGTAAGTCTTCGCAGGAGAAAGGGATAGAAAGATGCCTGTGGACGAATAAAACTTCCTGAAGACTTGTGTCTTTGTTCTCTCCACTTTAGCCCTGATGCCATTGAGGCTTTTAGTAGACCACAGCTACTGAAAGAACTCACAAAGGGCAGAGACAAGAAACGCTAGATGCCATTCTGGCAGGATGTAAACATGCAACACTTGTCATGAAGCCGCAGCCACTGAAGGAGTTTCTCAGCGCTGATTTCACTCGATATCTGGGGGCGTTTAGACTCCTTGTGGGGAGAAATCAATGGTTTCAAATCAATCATTTAATTTAAGCCTATGCTTACATCCATCGCCACCTGTAAGCTCTTTCAGTAGCTGTGGTCATCATATAAGTATTTTATTTTCCGAGTTGTGTTAGCAACAGGTGGTGTCAGTAGCTCAACGAATGCAACCATTTCACATCAACGAAATAATGGCACCCCCCATAGTCCAAAATATGTATAAAATGATGTGTATTTTTTAAATAAAGTAAATCTTTCATGGGTTTTCTACCACATATTTTAGTAAGAGACATAATTTATGTTATATTAAGCCATACAAGTCTTAATAAAATAATTCTATATATGTTACACCATTACATGATTACATAAACAAACTAGTGAGTTGAACAAGTTCATTGAAACTTTCTGAATGCTGTAAATAATGTTCAGTTTCTTGCACAGACCAGTCATTTTGCTTCATAAGACCTCTATATATAATCAGGAGCCACGGGTATTAATTTTGTGTTCTGTCATCTGTTTTTTTATACTCAAAGATGGGCAGCCGCTGACTTGCATTTTTATGAAACACGAAAGACCACAGTTACAGCTGAAAATCAAGACAACGAGTCACCAGGATGGCCTGAGGGTGAGTAAAATTACTTAAAACAGAGTAAAAAAACAGCAAACTTTCATTTTTGGGTGAACGATCCTTTTAATAATGCATTGTAGTTGCAAAATGTGCCTAACCTGAACTCCTGTTCACTGACCACCTCTCCCAAGTACTCGATGATGAATTGGCCGGAACGTAGAGGCTGCTTGGTACGGATCCCCCAGCCCTTCCCTTCAGCCCGGAAGCGCTCGAGGTACTGCACCCACTCATGCCTCTGGATACGCTGGTTATCACACTGATCGCCACACGGACACGTACTTGGAGAACACTCGGCGAAGATCATCCTGAGACAGACAAATGAGAAACCAATGGGATCCACTTTATGAACTAAAACTGCACCAGTACACTACCAGTCAAAAGTTTTTGAACAGTATGTTTTTAAAGAAGTCTCTTTTGCTCACCAAGCCTGTATTTATTTGATACAAAGTACAGCAAAAACAGTAAATATTTTTGCTTTTTAAAATAACTCTTTTCTCTGTAATTTATTCCTGTGATCAAATCTAAATTTTCAGCAACATTACTTCAGTCTTCAGTGTCACATGATTCTTCAGAAATCGTTCTAATATGCTGATTTGCTGTTCAAGAAACATTTTTTATTATTTTTATCAATATTTAAAACAGTTGACTGGAGTAATGATGCTAAAAATTCAGCTCGTAAATCACAGAAATAAATTACATTTTAAAATAGATTCAAATACAAAACAGTTATTTTAAATAGTAAAAATAATTTTGATAATTTTACTGTTTTTTGCTGTATTTTGGATCAAATAAATGCAGGCCTGGTGAGTAGAAGTGTACAACTTGGTAGTGTAGGTAAGCAGAAGAGAAGATGTAAGCCTCTTACCTGTTTAGACAGTCATCCTGACAGCCCTTCTCGCTGTGCTCTTCAGGCGCCCTGCAGTTACAGGTGGTGGCTTCATAGCCAGAAAGAGGCTTCACATCCACATAGACATCTAAGAGGGAAAATATTAATCCGTTAGTCTTAAACATCTGCAAAACACAGAGTGTGAAAAAACAAGAGCAGCATGATCACGAAGGAATCAACAACTCCCAGTTCTGTCAAATCAGTATATTTACGGAAACACATTCATGTTCTGCTCTGCAGTGTTGTTGTGCTTATGGGGTGGTGATAAAAACTAATGAAAATCTCCTTACTGGATCTGATCTTCTTGTAGAGAGGCACATCAGGTCTCTTGTAGAGCTGCAAAGAACAAAAATGCATCATTTAGTAAAAGATTTCTGCTGACAACGAGGCATTAAATGGCATTAAACAGATTTATTCTTACAACAAAGGAAAACATCTGACAATAGGGAAAGAAAAATGAACTTAATGAAAAATATATTCTCTGAAAACCTAATAATAAAGAATAAAATAATAAAGATAATAAACAAGTAGATACATATTGTTTTAAAGATGTTTATTGGAAACCAAGACCACAATACTGAATAATAAAATGATTTTGCAGCAAAAAACATAAATGACAAATGCCGCTGTCAACTTAAAGAAAGATGTGGTTTTAAGGAGTTACCTGATCGTGTTTCCAAAGCCACAGGATGTCATAAGGCAGCTGGAAATCAATGCGTTTCTGTCTCAAGTATTTCCCTGGACAAACACAGAAGACAAATTGCAGTTATTAATTCAATCTCTTTGTCCTTTCACTTGAGGCTGCGCCATTCCAATATTGAATCAACTAATCACCTCATAACTCATAAACCATAACTAATCAGCCTGATTGCCCATGGGGCCATGCATAATGAACTGGTTAGGAATGACAATGAAAGCTGTATACTGGAAAGTCCACAAGCTTACTCACGGAAATAACAGTTCTTTAAAACTAAATCAGTCAACCAACTCCAATTAGATATAGTGCTAAATTAAGTAATGCATGTCAAAATCTGCAGACTATTAATGGTCACAACTTTAACCTATGATTAAATGACTTAAAACTCACCAACATGAATGGGGGCAGGAAGAAGGCCATACTCGTGTTCGCCTGGAGTGTATTCTAACTTCTCCTTCTTTAGCTGTAGCAGCTGACTGCGAGGACTGATGGGAAAACGCAGGGAGGTTACGTTTATTTTCCTAGTTTATGAATGTTAGATAATAAGACGGGCATGCTGAATGTGTTCATTCTTACTCGTCAGTCTTGTACACATCAGAGTAAAGCCCTGCTTTTTGAAACTTCTTTTTGGGTGGTCTAGCAACTCTCTTCTCCCGTTGACTGGTCACCGATGGGTTTGGGGCTTGTTCCAGGGAAGTAGGGCCTGTGCGCTCTGGGGAGGACTGGCCATCCGGTTTTCCCTCCAGCGCACTGCAAAGAAAAGCATTCATTTATTACGAGATTAAAAGTTGCGTCGTTTAAGTCGACATTAAATTGATGTCATCATTAAAGCACCATTAAAGGTTTCAAAAAAGTTGTGGAGGAATGTAAAAAAAATGACATTTCAGAGAAAAGTCTCAGACATGCACACAGATATTTTAAGCAAAGCAGATAGGTTGGTTTTGATCTTATCTTGATTTTAAACAGGTTTTAGATACGTCATCATATTTATTTCAAGCTTGCATGTTGATCCATGTTAATTCAAAGCCATTACACCAGTCTTCAGTGTCACATGATACATCAGAAATCGTTCTAATATGCATAAATGGTGCTCAATTACTTCTTATCAACACAGAAAAAAGTTGTACAACTTAACGGGATAGGTTATCCAAATGAAAATTCAGTCATTAATTAAAGTTGCAAGCAGCGCTACAAGGGCCCTTGTACCCAGGCTCTTCATCATCTGGTGGCTTTAGGAAAACAGCGAATTGTGAGCAGTATGCATTTAAAGTGGTAAATGTGTCAGTCATTTATATGTGTCAAACTTTCTGCTACCAGGTGGTGGTGCTATGACTATAACTGGATATTAGCATGTTGATGTCTTCAGGCCAGCACTTTTATCAAACATATGAAGTCTGGTGCAGATTGAACATGGTATGTTTGAGTTAGTGCAAAGCATGATGTACCCTGTTGCCAACAGGTGGCGCTATGATTAGACCTGAATATTGACCTTTAGATGTCTTCAGGCCAGGACTCTTACCAAACATATGAAGTTTGGTGCAGAATGCATGTTTAAGTTAGTGTAAAACAAGTCATTTCCTGCTGCCAGCAGGTGGCGCTATGATTTTAATTGAATATTTAGATGAGTTCAGGCCAGGACTCTTATCGAACATGTGAAGTTTGGGGCAGATCAGACATTGTATGGCCGAGTTACAACACCTTATATTCCCATGGCGAAACATCGAAATCTGTCAAGCCGCCACGGACACGCCCTTCAACGACAACTCAAGATATTTGCAATTTAACATTACAAAGGTCTTTTGATTAGACTGACCAAATGTAATGTTGATGTCATTAAATCTCTGAGGAGTTTGTTAGAGCGTAATACATGCCACTTTCTGTTACCAGCAGGTGGCGCTATGACTATAACTGAATATGGTCATGGGCATGTGTATGCCTGAATTATAACAACTTCCTGTTTCAAGGTGAAACATCGAAGTAGTTAAATCTCTAGGAGGGGTCAGTTTAAAATACAACACCTGAAAATGAAAAAAAAAAAAATGCCACAAAACTTGCAGAGAAAATTCAAAATAACAGACTGCTTGCTGGGTTTCGGACCCATACGAGGGGAGTTTTTTGTAGGTACTGGTGTGATACGTGCCTGCCGAATTTCGTACATGTATGGGACGCATAGCTTTAGGGGAACTAAGCTGAAATTTTATAGGTGGTGCTCAATATAGTTTAGGCACTTCATTTTGGATAAGAAAAAGAAAAAGAAAAAGAAGAATTTGAGCAATTTCAATAGGGTCCTCACACCACCGGTGCTCGGGCCCTAATTAATCACCCTCATGCCATTCCAAACCTGTATGACCTTTGTTCATCTTTGGAACACAAATTAAGATATTTTTGATGAAATCCTACAGCTTTCTGACCCTCCATAAACAGCAACGCAACTGACACGTTCAAGACCCAGAAAGGTAGTAAGGACATCATTAAAATATGACTAATGTCCATGTGACATTAGTGGTTCAACCGTATAATTTTATGAAACTATGAGAATACTTTTTTGTGTGCAAAGAAAACAAAAATCACAACTTTATTTAACAATTTCATAGCTAGTTCAGCAAGTTAAACCACTGATGTCGCATGGATGATTTTAACAATGTACTTACTACCTTTCTGGGCCTTGAACGTGTCAGTTGCATTGTTGTCTATGCAGGGTCAGAAAGCTCTCAGATTTCATCATAAATATCTTAAATTATCTTATGGGTTTGGAATGACATGAGGGTGAGTAATGGCAGAATTCACACTTTAATATTTTTTGTGGAAACACGGATACATTTTTTAAGATTCTTTGATGAATAGAATGTTTAAAAGAACAGAATTTATTTGAAATCCTTTTGTAACATAAATGTCTTTACTGTCACTTTTGTTCAATTTAATGGATCCTTTCTGAATCAAAGTATTAATTTCTTCCAATTTTGTACCACATACCTACGAAAACAGTGCATTTCCTCCTGCGTCAACCATCCCCTCCCTCCTTCTGTTCTAGCTCTCGCCATCACATCCTCTTCTCTAGCAGCTGGTCGTTCTTCTTCTTCTTCCTCCACCTCTCTTTCCTCCTCCGGTTCCTCTTCTTCCTCGTCACCTCCTTCTGTCTCCCTGTCCCAGCGTTTTCTCTTGCGTCCCTTTCTGCGCTGACTCTGTATTACAGACTCAATGACGTCAACCACGGTGTCTCCCTCCCAAAGCACACTTCCTCTGTGCCTTTCAGGTAAAGGGTGGTTCTCCTGTTCAGACGTCTGTGGCGGGGGTGACGGGGGAGGCGAGGGCAGCGGGTGCTTTCGGGGACGGCCTGGACCTCGTTTTTTCACCATGTTGTTTCCTGTGCGTGCTTGCCTCTGGAGCTTTTTTGCACGGAGGATCTTGTTGACATGGTGCAGGTTGTTTTTGGGAGGGGGCCGATGGGAGTGATGCGAAGGGGGGGAGTCCCGGCAGCATGCAGGCTGAGAGGAGCACGTGGAGGGACTAGCCTGCCGGCTGGAGGGCCGGAGAGCTGCGGCGCCTCCAGGCGGGTCGAGAGTGCAGTGAGAAAGGCAAGAGGCAGAGTGCGAGAGGGATAGAGGAGGGTGGTGGTGATGGTGGTGCCGATGATGGGGGCCCTCAGAAACCTCGGGAACAATGGATTGGCCAATTCGGTTCTGTGTGCCAGAAACATTTCCTGTGATATTAAAACAAAAGGTGGGTTGAGTGGCTGAAATTTTATACACAAAAAATTTAATTAGAGCAATAATTAACAGAACTTTCCCAATCACCCAATGTCCCACACATATCAGGAAATCAAGCAGTCAAAATTATAATGAGACAATAATCAAGAGACAATTATAATGAAAACAATGGCTAAAATAAATTAAATAAAAAATGTATCAAAAATACAATAAAATGCTCCAAAACAAAATCTAATTAAACAAAAAGCAAAAAAAAAAAAAAAAATTATTATTATAAAATAAAATATAAAAAGCAAAAAATACTAAATAAATATTTACTCTAATAAAATAAAAAGCAAAAAAACAATAAAATAAAACAAAAAGCAAAAAATTAAATAAAATGTTATTATAATAAAATAAAAAGCAAAAAAATGTAATAAAATAAAAGGCAAAAAAAATAATTACATAAAATAAAATTAATTAATTAAAAAGCAAAAAATGAATACAATAAAATAAAACAAAACAAAAAAAACCAAAATAAAATAAAGGAAGTAATAAAGGAAATAATAAAAAAAGGTATTTAAAAAATGTATTTTATTTTTTGCTTTTTATTTTATTGTATTTTATTACAGTAACATTTTTATTTTTAATGTTACTATAATAAAATACAATAAAATAAAAAGCAAAAAATAAAATACATTTTTTAAATACCTTTTTTATAAATTAAAAAGCAAAAAAATAAATAAAAGGCAAAAATTTAATAAAAAGCAAAAAAAATTAAATAAAAAGCTAAAAATAAAAATTACTATAATAAAATAAAAAGCAAAAAAATAAAATTAAATGTAATTACAATAAAATTTTAAAAAACAAAAAGCAAAAAAGAAATAGAATGAAAATAGAATGCAAAACAAAACATTTTAGAATATAAAATATAAAATAAAAAGCATAAATTAAAAAGC
>JAHKKF010518561.1:36474-76523 GCA_019740295.1 Labeo calbasu
AAAAGCAAAAAATAAAATACATTTTTTAAATACCTTTTTTATAAATTAAAAAGCAAAAAAATAAATAAAAGGCAAAAATTTAATAAAAAGCAAAAAAATTAAATAAAAAGCTAAAAATAAAAATTACTATAATAAAATAAAAAGCAAAAAATAAAATTAAATGTAATTACAATAAAATTTAAAAAAACAAAAAGCAAAAAAGAAATAGAATGAAAATAGAATGCAAAACAAAACATTTTAGAATATAAAATATAAAATAAAAAGCATAAATTAAAAAGCAAAAAAAAAAAAATAAATAAAAAGCAAAAAATAAAAATTACTATAATAAAATAAAAAGCAAAAAGTAAAACAAAATGTTATTATAATAAAATAAAAAGCAAAAAAATAAAATAAAAAAGTAAAAATAAAATAAAATTTACTATAACAAAATAAAATAAATTAGTAAAAGAAATAATAAAAGAAAAGAAAAAAGAAAAGCCTGTGTATACCAAAGGATTGTATGCAGCAAATATTACTGACTGGCCTTTTTGAGTGCTAACCAACATTCAATACAAATAAACAGCAGCCTGCCAATGACTAAGCAAAACTCTCTAATTCGTGGTTAGATCATCTTTTAATAGAGCGTGTTTATTAGCAGGTAAATAACAGAATGTGGAGTTGATATTATAGATGGTGTAAAAAGATAATCATCTCCTAATAGCCAAATTCTGATGTAGCTGAAAATAACTGTCTGACAGATTCAGCAAAAAAGCAGCTACATGTATTCATGTGTGCAGGACCTCATTAACTGAGTTCCCTCTATCCTCCATTATCCCTTTAATTAACTTACTCTCAGCCTAACTCACTTTTCAACACAGTCTAGTCTATTATGTTCTATTCATCTTATCTTTCCATCAGTCAAACCCATCCTTCCGCATCTTTCGATTTTCGTTTTTTTTTCTCCACAATTCCTCCATGCAAGACGTGTTACAAGTCAGGGTTTAATACTTATGCTCAAATCACATAATAATGACTGCCTTAGCAAGCACCACTACATATGTGCACCAATTCATCAACTAACTCTTCCTTCCAATCACATCTTATTCACTGTCTTAGTTTTATTCTTATCAGTTCCATTTTCCTCCAGCACTTAATCCTCCTCTTTTACTCTTTCTCATCAGTTTTTTGCTCTCGCTGCTACAGTGAATTAATGGTGCAGTCAGTGACCGTTGGATGACCTCATGTCCTGAGCTCTAATCCTGGATTACATACTATACTTTGCCGTCTCACTAGGGACCCTCTATGCATGAGCACATATACCCAAACACACTCTCCATCCATCCCAGCATGACTGAGAGCCTGCACTATTATGAAAAAACTGCTCCGTTTTAGCCTGGTTCAGCACTGTAACATCTGAACAGGTGTGAGTGTGAAAAAATTTAGACTATTTGCAATCCCACAGCTGTTGGAGTGCAACTTGCCATTAGGGAGTAGACTAGGTACACTACCAGTCAAAAGTTTTTGAACAGGAAGGTCTTTGATGTTTTTAAAAGAAGTCTCTTCTGCTCACCAAGGATGCATTTATTTGATCCAAAGTACAGCAAAAACAGAAATACTGGTGAGCAGAAGAGACTTCTTTATAAAAACATTAAAAATCTTACTGTTCAAAAACTTTTGACTGGTAGCGTATTATGTATTGTCGAACCTTTAACAACAAGCTGCAACTTCAACCAGTCTCATACCAACCGCTTTAAACGGACCATGCAAAATGTTTCTGATGTGATGGCTTGGCCCTGAAATCAATACAGAACACTGACTGGAAGTACAGGAAATGAATCATAAATTTGTGGCATGCACTGAAGCAAGTGACGTCCAATAAAAAATTTGAGCACAGAATTATGGAGGACGCTGAGGTAAAGCTATATTTGGAGAATGACTACATTTTACTGCATTAATTCTGCAACCTTCACAAAGTCAAACTAAATTTGGGTCACCTTAGGAGGTTCAAACCCAGATTTGCATTCAGTCGTCTGACAACATGCAAGGATATAACAGGCTTCGCAACATCAGCATTAGTTTGTAAGATTTCTCACTTACCGATCTCTCTTCTCTCTGCAGATGTGGAACGATCTCGTCTCACCGTCCGATCCAACCGTGAAAGACTGGGGCTCTCTGACGCTCCACCTTTTTTGCTGCGACTCCCTTTGAGGGAGGTCCGAGATAGTGCAGATGTGAATAAGTTGGTGTGGTGGCTGGGCTCTGCCTCCTCAATGGGGGAAGCAGCATCTTCTTCATCACTCTCCGAGCACTCCACTGTATTTTGCACGTGTCCTTCAGAGAATGGACCAGATCCAGAAAGGGACTGGTTTCTAGAGAGTTTGGAGTAATCGGTTTCAGAACTTCCCATCCTGAACCAGGAGTCAACAGGATGATGTCCTCGGCTCGCGCTGCCCAAAGACAGTCGCGAAGGCCCAAGACAAGACATAGAAGCTTCTTTTCGCTTGTACCGTTCTGCAGAAGATGAGGAGGAAGAGGAAGGGGAGTTGGCAGAAGCTGCCTGTTTGTTAGCACTGGAGTCGGCAGAGCCATCTCGGCCGAACCGGCAACGCTGCAAGGACTCTACGCTCCCTCGCTCCCCTCTTCCAACTCCCAACCCTTTACCTCCTCCACTTCTGCCTCCAATGCTGCCTACAACTCCTCCAACATCATCACCCTCCTCTTCTCCACAGCGATCTCGGTGCTTGTGCCTATGCTTGTGTTTGTGGTGCCAGCCAAATGACAGCTCGGACGACATTGCGGGATAGAGTACTGATGACCGACCACCACCTAGGTACTCCTGCCTAAGCAGCTTATGTTTCTTCTTGTGAAATTTGGAAGGGTTGAGAAGCAAGTGCGAGGGGTGATGGTGATGGACATACGAAGGGGGCGGAGGTGGAGGGAAAGAAGGGGAATGAACGTGGTGGGATGGGCCAGAGTGGGGAGCCTGGTGATGGGGATGGGGGTAGAGGGCACTTGCTGGGGTATAACCACGATAGTACCCAAGCCCCAGCGGGGCTGAAGAGTACGGGACACCATAGGAGGGGTGATAGAAACCTCCACTGGAGAGGGGAAAGCCTAACCCAGGTACAAAAGGTACTTCTGATAAAGAATCTCTGAGCTTGGGTGGTCGCCCTCTTTTCTTTTTAAGATCTGGCTTACGGACATAATGAAGGGAATCGCATGGGTAGGCTGGGTGGGGTGAATAATATCCACTAAAATTGATCCTGAAGATGGTGGGCAAGAGGTCTCTGTGTAGATAGTGATGAGGTGGTGGATTGGTTCCACCTCCAAGGCTGCTGCTGGCTCTGGCACTTCCCAAGGTAGATCCACGGCCAGGGCCTGATGCCCCTGCACCCAGACCCAAACTGCTACCCAAACGAAGCGTAGGTGTGCGATGACCAATTCGTATATCACTGAGCTGCACGCATATCTCATCCAAATCAGCCAAGAAGTCTGGGTCTTGCCGGCGTGACCGCAGCTGCAGGTACTTCTTCTTGCGCTTTCGCTTTTGCCTTTTTAGTTTGTCATAACTAGGGCAGCCATGTCCACGACGTTTGCACTTATGCTTGTGCTTCTCTTTATGTCCTACTAAAGCTGGAGACGGGGCAGCTGGGTGCGGTCTTCTTGTATCAGGCGATGCCCTCGCTCCAAGTGGGGAGGGTGTAGGTGAGGGACGTTCCAAGAGAACTGAAGATGAGTGCCTCCTTCGACCTCTCGAAGAAAGCCCCATTCCAGCTCCCATGGCTGGACCTATGACGCCAGGCATTAAGAGTCCACTTGCCATACCCTGCGAGACCCCTACACCGGCTAAACCACTTGCACTGCCAGCCTTTTCCCCACGGTCTGAGGTGCTGTTGTTGTCTGTCCCAATGCCACTGTCACTGGGTACCGTCTCTTCGCTATGTGACTCGCTGACTGGGGAAGGTGTAGCCTCCTTCAGCTCACTAAGAGGAGCAGGAGACGTGGGCAAGAGTGGCCTTGGTGGAGAAAACTTTCGGTAATGGTAGTGCTGCCGGTAGTGGTGGTGGTGATGGTGGTAACCCCGGCATGATGATTTCTTTTGAGATGGGTTTGCTGTGGATGATGAGGAGCTTGCTACAGTGCGAGCAGAGGGGGCTGAAAAAGTAGGTGGGGGAAAGGAGAATGAGTGATGGCCCTGATGAGAATGGCTGCAGTGTGGGTGGGATGAGAAATGCACTGAGCCAGGCTCAACAAAGCTAGCATCACTAATGGGACTCTGGCCCCCACTTGATTGCGAGAGCGATGGGGAAGGGAACACTTCAGACGGAGGCAACTGGTGTTGCTGGTTTTGTAAGGCCTGCGACTGGTGATGATGGTGTGGGGACGAAGTGTTTGGTGACAAGAAAGGTTCAGGAGGGGGCGTGGGGGCTCCTGGGGAAGGATTCGCTGACGTTTTTGGCTTACGACCCCTCCGTTTACCCATATATATTGTCCCCTTTTTGCTAACGTTGATCTGGGGTCCTAATTTTCCCCCGAATGTAGCAGCAAGTGATGATAGAGACTGTGGTTTTGTAGCAGCCGCAGACCCTGGCGCTCCGCTGCTTCTGGAGCTTTCCTGTTCAGTCCCTGGCTTTGGCCCAAGGAGTATCTGGCTCAGGAACCTCTTTCGTTTTACTGTCTTCATTTTATTAATTTTGCCTATAATTGTCTTCATGATGAGCTGCCCATTGCCCTTGCTACGAAAAGGTTTTTCACCTACTGAAGAATCCCCCGACTCAGGAGCAAGTGTTGGGGGCTGGGTTTCTTGCGGAAGGTTTGGTGGCGAGCGCTTGGGTCGCCCTCGCTTTCTTTGCATGGGTTTAGGTGGATTAAAGTCCACTTCAGGGTGCAAAACAGGGGGATCCTGCTCCTCCTTAGATTTGAGCAGACTGGAGTAGACTTTCGAGGGTGCCAGTTTGTTTGGGGTGCGGCCACGTGCTGGTGCATCTAACCGAGGCATTTTGGACTTGGGCCGTCCCCTCTTCTTGGGTGAAGAATCAAAAAATTCTGAATCAACAGGGGACATGCGATTAGCAGAGGGAGTCCGTTCCACAGGTTGCCGAGTAGGAGATGAGGAGGAAAGCCCTGATGGCACTGGTTTCTGATGGTTAGAAGCAGCCTCATGTAAAGTTTTGTGGGTGCGACTCACTGCCTTCGTCCAGCGAGGCCGTCGTCCTCGCCGCTTCTTAAGAGGCTTTGAATCCTGCTCAGCTGGTGATGCAGGAGATAGAGCCCCAGTGTCGTCGCATAGTGGAGGTGGGCTCCTGCTGGCACCAGAAGGGTATGAAGGTGAAATAGTGCATTTGGTGGACTCAGCAGGACTTGGTACCCCACTAACACGACTTTCCTGATTGGGACTACGTTTGACTGGGCTTGAGCTCTTACCCCTCTCACTTCGAGGAGCTGACAAAGAACACCTTTCTTTAGCATCTTGCTTCCCTGGCATGGCCGGAGTAGAGCCCTTACTTAAATCTCTGGGACTGTCCGTGTCTTTGTCTCGCTCACGCTCTTTGTCTTTCTCAGTAAACTCCTCTAATCTTGAGGGGCTCGCTCTAGGCCGTGAGGTTAGTGAGCCTGGCAGACCCATGTGACAGCCTGTACTTCCTATTCTTTCTAAAGACAAGGACGAAGAAGAGGAAGATGGTGGTGATGAAAGAGAAGCCGTGGAGGAAGAATGAGATGGGCAAAGCCCAAGACGAGACTGAGATTTCATTCCATTGGTGGTACTGTTGTCAGTGCTATCGTTTGTGGATGTCGTCATCAAGCGACTACTGTTTTGAGACAGTGCAGTACTAGTGGTGGTGGTGGTTGTGCTGCTGTTGCTACTGGTGACTCCTTTTGAAAGTCCATCTGACTCCTCTTTTCTAGAGGTGCCAGAAAATTTCTCCAGGATACTGTCTTTATTTTTGGAGCCATATGGGCGACCTGGGGGCCGTGAAACCGGTGGTGGTGGGGCAAGGTGCACCGCCCTGGAATAGGTGTTCCTGTTGGCCATAGCCCGTTCAGGGCGCTGCAGATTAGAAATTAAGGGAGGCGAGCTACTGTGTGCTGGAGCTGGTGACACCTTCCGGGCTTTTGGCTTAGGGCACTTTGAAGGCGGGCATGTAGCTATGAGCTGAGCAAGCTTCTCAGTTACCGTAGGAGTACCCCAGGCAGAAATTCCCCTTTCTTGTTCCTTCTGCCCCTCAGGAAAATTGTACTGAGGAGTTTTTAAGCTACCATCCGTTTTGGAGTCCTGTTGCGATGTGGCAGCTGAGGGAATTGTCGGTGGCGATGGGGCAGGAGCAGAGTTGGTTTGTGGAGCATGGTTTTTCTTTCCAGAGGAGGATGATTTGCTTTCTGTCATGGGGCGATGAAGATTAAGGGGTCTCTCTGAAGAAGCAACGGATTTTACATCAGCCTTTCCCTCAGACTTACAGGCAAGTTTTGGAGGAGCCTATACACATGTAAAGAAGAAAACAATGAAAATAATTTGACATACATTTAATTCAGTGTAATATGAACCATCATGGACCACAAAGAAATAATGATGCATTATTAACTGTGCTGGATTTCACCTAGTTATTACCAAAACAATCTAATTTCACATTCATGTCACTACAGTTACTGTTTATTGATTGAAGTTAAGACCATTATGACTTGTTTTCCCCCCCCTCCAAATCAATAAACCAGCAGAAAGACTTAGAGGAGAGGAAGAGTTTAAGAGAAATATGGTTTCAAGACATTATGACAGAATTAAGGCAAAGAAACAAAAATAAAGATTGAACAGAGTACTCTGGATCAGACAGAAAAGCACAGCTTTAACTGAAATGAAAAAAAAAGAAACAAATTGAGTGTTTAAGTGTTTACGTGACCGAAAGAGAGGAAAGCAAGAAAGAAAATAGGGCAAGATTTGCAAAGCTTGTTTATCTGATGAAACCACATTAGCTTAGTGAAAGGAAAGTGGAGGGAGAGCGATATTTGAGTTTGTCTAGACCTTTCAATCGTGTCACAGTTGGTTTGCCTTTTATGCAATTTTAGCTAGTCTCTTTCTTTATTTACAATGTCTTAGATATCTAAGAAATGTTAAACACCCTTACCCTTTTTGCTGGAGCACTTCCATTCACAGGTGTGACTGGGCTGGTGGAAACGGGAGGAGGAAGAGAAGGTGAGGGAGATGCAGCAGCAGCAGTAGATGATAAAGATGCTCCTCGGCTGACCGAGGCGCTTTTCTCTGCTTCTTTTCCACGACTTGGGCTAGAAGTGTTGCTGCTCGCATCATTGGCTCCGGCCCCACGATTAACACGCCCTCCGCCTCGTCCTCCACTATGCCTAACAGTTGCTCGAAAGGCTGGACGACAGACATAGTTCTCCAGTATCTTAGGAGGCTTCTTCATGCGCTTGGCCTGTAGACCTATCTTGAGCTTGACATTGCCCTCTGAGTAACTGGTTTCTTTCACCGAGAACTGTGCGGGTTGCTGCTGCTGTTGCTGCTGCTGGTCACTAGTCCCACTCTCAGCACCAGAAGTTTCACTTTGAGCCCCATCTCTTGGTTTCTCTCGCTTTTTCTTTTCCTCTTCATCGTCCTTCTTTCCTCCTACTCCCTCTTTTTCGCGTTCTGCTGGAGGGGCGTTGGCAGGGAGCGGGGGTGGCGTAGAGGGCCCCCCCTGTGTCCTCTGATCCATTGGTGATTTGGGGAACAAGGGGGGCTTGAGTGGGACAGGATGTTCTCACTCACAGGTATAGGTAGGTACTGGAGAATCGTGCAGATGTCAGGTAGGAAGAAGGAAGTGGAATGAAGGGGAAGGGGAAGGGGGGGAAAGCAGAGCTTGGAAAAAAATCCTTGTTGGGTTGAAGTAACGTCGTCCCTTCCCAAGTGCCCAGCCCTCTCACCTTCAAACTGAGGAGATAAAAACAAGAGAGGGGGTGTTACGACCATAAGGCAAATTAGCCACACTTCTGAGACAGCCTTAACCTTTAATTTAATTATTAACACAGAATGGCTTTGCAAACATGGATCAGCACAACAAAGACGACTTTGAGCCATCCAACTAAGGACATAGAAAGGCTAGACAGTAATATCCAGACCATACAGAGACTTTTGATTATGGATATTTCTAAATGATACCCTACGAGACCAGACAGAAAGCATCAAAGAGGCTTTTGCACTGCTTCATATTCGGATAAACGAATATGATCCCATGCGCAATTTGACATGAATAACGCTTAATAAACAACAACTTGTAAGATCATGTAAACATATTTTACCAGATGAAAGTCATAAACAGACTTTTGATTTCTGCCCATCTATTTGATTGGGCTCAGCAATTTAACCAGCAGACTAATTCAGTGCATAAATGTATCCGTTTACCTTTTCATCAAAACTGGAGATAAGGTTTTCTTGCGTTATGTTTGATGACACTGCTTTTTGATAGTTATCAGCATTTTGTTGTATGTGTAAACACTCAATGTTTCATTTCAAGAAGGCATATCAACTACTTTTACAGTACTTTTTTGGAGTTCAGCCCCAGTCCCATTATAGGCAAGTCCTTTTTGCAAAACATCACCTTGTGTGCCACACAGGCCTTGGCGATAAAAAGGTTAATAATTATCGCCAAATTATTGCAATATCGAGAGTTCGGTAGATGTTCAATAGGATTTATGCGGAGTGAAAACAGCACTGTGAGATCCAGTATGAAGCTCTTGAATTCAGTGAAGGACACAAATGACTTGGTAATTTAAACTAGTTTAAAGTCGGAAGAAACAGTGCTGACAAACAAGAGAATCACTGTCCCCAACGATACAGTCAGAAGGCTTTTCAGTCTACAAATCGCCATCTTTTACCATGCATTTACTATAGTAACACCATGTTATTGTGGCAGAAATGTGGGATATTCATATGGAACTTAATGTAGACATGTATTAAATGTATTAAAGGAGTAATGGAATATAAATACAGTATTTTTGTGAGTTAAACTACTGTCAACTCAAGCCACTGTCAAATTTGCATTTCCAAGAGACAAAAAAATAATATTATTAATATTGCAGCCTGCATGCTAACTGTGCTGAAGATACACGTTATCAAAGTCAGGCAACACAAACCTGTTTCATTATTTGAAGCAATATCACTCATTAAAACATGCAGAAACTAAGAAATACATTTAGTTAAATAAGAATGACTGGAAAAGTGTAAAAAAAAATGAGAGTGTTTGTCACGTTATGACCATAAAGAGTAGTTTAAAACCATAATTAATGGTCTGGTTTCTACAACTTTTTACTTATGAGCAAAAATCTGTCTTTAAACTTGAAAAAAGTTAAAAATTTGAAATTTATTGTGATTTTATCTTTGGCCATATCGCCTTGCCCTAGTACCACAGAAAGAAATGTGACCCTGAACCACAAAATAAGGGTCATAAGGGTCAATTTTTGACAATTTTCTGAAAGCTGAATAAATAATATTTGGCGGAGACACAACTATTTGAAAATATGGAATCTGAGGGTGCAAAAAAAAAATCTAAATTTTGAGAAAAATCGCCTTTAAAGTTGTCCAAATCCAGTTCTTAGCAATGCATATTACTAATCGAAAATAAAGTTTTGATACATTAACGGCAGGAAATTTACAAAATATTTTCAAGGAACAGGATCTTTACTTAATATCCTAATGGTTTTTGGCATAAAAGAAAAAACATTTTCACCCATACAATGTATTGTTGGCTATTGCTACAAATACACCCGTGCTACTTAAGACTGGTTTCGTGGTCCAGGGTCACAAGTAAGTCATAAAGATATGAAATGATTTATTCATATAACTAAAAATACTTGGACAGAAGGTCAGGAGCCGTCATTTTTAAATGGTAATTTAAAATTTCAAGCAGTAAAGTTCACAAACAACTCACAATCCTTTGTAAAAGCCTTTCTAATAAATTGACCTGGATTATAAAAGTCAAAGAGCATAAACTTTTTCTGGAAAGCACCAAAAAAGTACTGGGGGCTTGACAAAAGTAACCTTACGCCCCTTAAACACCTCCAAAACAAAAGGCCACTGAGTAATTTAGTACTGCACCGACCACAGGTGCTTTCTGAGGGTCAAGTCATTGAGAGGCGAGTCCGAGCGGTGACCTCAACATAAAGGGCCCTCCGGGAGACAGAGGATCCAGTCACCTTTCCGAACCCTTTTATGACTGCCGATCAGAAAAGAGCAGAGTGAATGAAAGACCGGGAAAGAAAAGGAAAAGAGAGGGACAGAAGCGGACAGTTTCTTTATGCCCCGCTGAGAGCGAAGGTTTAAAGATTACACAAGTCTATTAAGAACGCCTAGGTCATTGGAACGCTACGCGAACGGTTACGGCCGTTTAGCGCTCGGCACGGGAAAAAGCACCGAGAGCCATTTTACGGAGTGTTGTTTCATTAGTGGTGGTCTTTTATATTGAGAAAGTCGTTTTCTGTGAAATCACCACAACTATAAACCGCGCTCCAGAACTTGGAGTCCTGCCTTCCTACTCCCGACTTCTCAATGTTTACTATAATTACTCACCCCATTTCACTTAAACACGCCCTTTCTCTTCCATTCGCCCTCTCTCGTTTCACACAGGGCCATCCAAAAATCACACCTCTCTCGTTCTCTGCCCGACCTACCCTTTCACCCCGTTCTGTCACTCTTTTCGTCCTCTCACTCATTCAGTCTCCCTCTAACACTCACTTGGAAATCTAACAGTGCAGCGGTCAAACTAGAGTCGTTGTGCTCCTGCTAATCGAAAACACATTTCCCCAGCGCTCCCTCCCTCCGTCTTTTTTCCCTGGTCCGTCCCTCCCTCAGTGACAATCATTCCCCTATTTCCTCAGCGCTCTGGGTCGTACTCCGCTTCTCATTACTGCGTTATTCGCTCTCTCGTCCCTCCTGTCTTTGCGGAGAAGATGCCAAAAATAAATGCTACCTTGTATTGTAAAATGGCTGAGAGAAAAGTCTTGAGGGAAAGCTGGACAACAATCTAACACTGCATCTGAAGCAATACGAATCAAACCCATGCTCTTGGCGTTGCAAGCATCATACTCTACCAACCAATTATTTATTTTACAGTGGTTGTGTTACAAATATTACATGTTACTATAAATAATTACTACACTAATAACAAATACTTTCATTTGCTACGTACATGTAAACATGAACACTACACAAGTGTAGTGCCAATTTATCAACAAACAAAAAATGAAACTCTCAAGTCTGAGATTCCTGCGCTTCCGCCTCAATCCACGCTTCTTCAGCACCTGTCATTCACGACTCTTTAATCTATGCTTGTTTTGGCAGCATACATGTATAATATACTAACTCTGTGTATCTTAGTCTTTCTTCTGCTATGAAATTACGTGCCCGCGTTTCTTCTACGAGCACCGAAAGCCACAACTTCCAGCCAGCCAAAACACACTGCAGGACAAATTGGGAAGCAGTGAGAGTTGAGTTGTAGTTTAGATTTAGTAAGCCTGAGGGTGACTACATGGCAGGAAGAGAAAAAGCAGTTGCAAACTACATCTAAAATTATAAAAGATATAGTTTAGAGAACTTACAGCAGACAATTATCTCCTCTCATTTCCCACTCTTCCTTTCAGATGCAGTTACACTTTCTTTAAAACTGGCATTTAAGCTACAGGATCACATTCAAGCTGCAATTAAATGGAAGCAGCAATTCTTTTCTTCCATATTGTGATGTGCACTGAGATTAGCGAAAAAGAAAGAATGGTTCATGGTTCTATCCTTGGTCTGTCTATCAGGTTTTAATAGAGGGTTTGCACTTGTCACAGTTTGGTCAATAACCTGAATGAGCGGCCATATTGGTGATACCTGGATGTAAACAACAGCATGGATTGCATGGTTAATGTACTACTGAATATGTTGTTCTGCTAATTTGTGCTGTCTAACCACTAAAAAAACATGTGGAAGCTGCTAAATCATATAGAGAAGGACATAGTGAGCAGGAAATGGTACAACTGTTTGACAAACTACAGTTTACAGGTGGTAAAGATACATACAAGGAGTATGAAATAAGATATTAGCCTAATATTTCACCTATCTGACCAGAAATGATAAGAACAAACACGAATATTGTCAAGACTCTTTTTGGCCAACCACAAACGTTTTCTGTTCATCAGACAGTTTTTTGCACTCTTCTTGATTTGTTATAACTTTGGTCAGTCTATAGTACTCCAAATATTTTTCCCGGTCCGACCGATTAGTACAGCCCAAAACATGACAATAATTAACCATTTTCAGCAGCAATAATCAGCTAAATTTGTGAGTCTCTTTTGGTTCAGTGGCACTGTTTACATTCAGTGCTGCCAATATGGCCGACTGATGGCGCAACGTAAAAACCCTCTATTGGACAGAGGCAGATCTGAATGCTAGCATGTATGCTAGTGTAGCATACATGCAAAAGTCTGTCATTTCACCAGATGATCAAGGCATGACATTCCAATTAAAAATGATGAGCTCAAAAGGAGCAAAACTGAAACCTATATGGATGAATCATTCACAATAAGATTAATATTCATTTAGCAAATAGGCAGAGTGAATTTCGCTTCATGCTGATGTTAATACAGACTTGTGTTTTGGTAAAACAGTGACCTCAACATGTAATGTAGACACTTAAGCCACACTTGCATGAATGTCACTGCATTAGAAAACATAACACCAACGAAGTGGCATATGGAAACAAATGATGCATAGATCTCTTCTTAGAACTCTTTCTTAAGTTAACTTCAGGGCTGTCAAATGATTAATCGCGATTAATCACTTGCAAAATAAAAGTGTTTACATAACATCTATGTGTTGTGTATATATCATGTAAATACACACACATACATGTATGTACTTTAGCAATATTTATATGTGACACTGGACCACAAAACCAGTCATAAGGGTCACTTTTTAGAAATTGTGATTTAGACATCATCTAAAAGCTGAATAAATAAGCTTTCCATTGGTTGAGATACAACTATTTTAAATTTTGGAATCTGAGGGTGTAAAAAAAATCTAAATAGTGAGAAAATCACCTTTAAAGTTGTCCAAATGAAGTTCTTAGAAATGCATATTACTAATCAAAAATTAAGTTTTAATGTATTTATGATAGGAAATTTACAAAACATCTTTATCAAACATGATCTTTACTTAACATCCTAATGATTTTTGGCATAAAAGAAAAACCAATAATTTGCATTGTTGGCTACTGCTACAAATATACCCGTGCTACTTAAGACTGGTTTTGTGGTCCAGGGTCACATATGTATATACATTTATATTATATATAAATATAAATATTTTATATATAAATATTTTATACATAAATATAACACTTTTAAATATATACACATGCGTGTGTGTTTATATATACATAATAAATGTACACAGTACATACATACATATATACACACAAACTTTTACTTTGCATGCGATTAATCGCGATTAATCGTTTGACGGCACTTTTGCAATTACCTTATCCAACTGGTCTGAAAGTGATTTTTATAGGAAGACGTTCCACTAACGTTTGACAAGCATCTACATAATTTTATGTAATTTTTAATTTTTAAACGTTATATTTAAATATTGTGCATGCAGTCACAAAAAATGCAACTTAGTTTAAATTTCTAATCTAAAAATGCCATTCGTATACTAAGCCTTCAAACAGGCAACAAGTCCGCACATCTCCAAACGATTCAACATACAGCTCGCAACTTAGCATCAGATGCCATCAGAAAAGACCACAAAACGAAACTAACTCGTCTAACACAGGCTATAAGCATTGGGATCTGCTATTAATCGGCACTCATATTTCAAACACAATGCGTATTGGCTGAATCTTTTCCCGACCACAAACTAAATGCCTGAAATCACGCCTATCCACTCAAACAGCACTCAGCCAGCGGGAAGCTTAGTTCTGGTTTCCTTGACAGCGGTGTCAGAGGTCAAAGGTGGCTCAAAGGCTCCAGACACCACTTTCTACACTACTCAAGACATCTGCTCCAATGGGAAAAAATATAACCAAGCGATGGCGCGCGCAATTTGCACGTGCAACGAACCCTATTGTGAGCGAGGTTAACTGAGGATGATCTACTCGCAGGTGCTGTTGAAGGTTAGTTTCTATGAAACCAGCACTGGCCAAAGCTACCGCAACATTCCCTAAACAGCATTACGTACTAGCGACAACAAACAAAGCGCAAGAGCGAACATTTCGTGCATCAAAACACTGCATTTTCTTTACTTGTTTTGACATACGTCTTAGTAAACAACCACCTCGTTCAAAGCACCAAAGCACATTTTCAGTCTAAATGCAAAATTGAGTAACAAGCCACTCACCTTAATAGCGATCCAGAACTGCGTTCACATAATTTGCGTTCAAAATCCTCCCTTCGTACGCAACAGCATGGTCGCTCGGATATTTATCTTCAAATCGCTGATGTCCCCAAAAAAGCAAAAGGAAAAAGAAGGGTCACATTTCTCGGAAAAACATTCCAACTAATGCATGGCATAACAAATTACTCCTCTACTGTGTATATCCAGTCATCCCGCAAAAATGAGCTGTAACGATATTTATCTACGTGAGGCGCACTGGTCACGGTTTATGATCCTAATATAGCTAGCATAGCTCGTTAGCAAAGAGCATATCTTGATCTTAAGCTTAAATTAGAACGGTGTGTCAAAAACTAGACTGTATGAAACGATAACAGCTAGTTATTAGACTGAGGCTGTTACTACGACAAGATGTCAAAATACCTTGCTGCCAATGCAATTTTGAAAGACACATGTCTGTGAGCAAGGTAAGTTGGCTTTGCCCAACATCGCGGTTACAACCCCACGTATACAACGTCAACGGTCATTCAATTCACGTCTCTGTTTTGTTTACTACCCCCCAAACGAGTGGATTCACATCAGGTTGATCGTACCACTAAACCCGCACTCTAATGATCTGTCCTGTCAGGCACATTTGCTGGAATGGCTAGCCTAACCCCGCGATCCGTCCACACGACTAGTAATGTAACGAAGCAGCCGCTGTTGGTGGGGATCACGTTAGTAAAGTGCTCCCTTCTCGCCCGGGCCGTCACTAAAAATCCAACAATCGCATAAAAACATCCAAAAGAAGCGGAATACAAAAATCTAACGCTCTTCGGGATGAGCCCTGCACGGGTTATTAAAAACACGAACTGTCAACAAAATGGCGGCTGCTGCGTTGAATCAACAGAGGACCCGAAATGGATCTCTCCCTCAAATTCTTCGCCCTCTCCCTCGTCTTCTGTGCGGCGCTCGTTACCCGTGATAATCCGATATGTCGCCCGAATCCCTCTCCGGGTCCGCGTTAGTCGAGCTCAGACGCGTCGGAATGGGCCTCTCTCGTTAATCGGGCCTCCATGTCTGCTAAGCCCGTATCGTTTCTGTCAGTACAGCACGGGCATTCTCACAGTCAGAGCGGGAGGGGAGGGGAGGAGAGCAGAGGAAAGGAGGGGGGACGGGGAGAAGGGAGGGGAGTCGAGGGCAGTTGTCGAAGGCTGTTCGACACTTTCTCCCAGCTCAATTGTGCGGGGCATACAAATTCAGCTAAGCACTTTTGAACAAAATGCGGGATGTATTTGCTTTCCTCACATGAAAATGCAGAGCAATGACATGTTTCACATCGAATTGCGAAAGAACGTTCATTTCCAAACGATTTCGAACTCCTGGAAAAGGGGGGCGGGGGGGTCGTGTTGTCGTACGCTCGTGGCAGTGTTTACCCACAGTGAAATATCGAGACTCCCGTGGGAATCGTAGCCGTGAGGCGGGTTGTGTAACTCTGTGAGTGAGCACTGAGCAGAATTCAATCATTAGGAGAGTCCCAGCTAACAATTTTTGGTTCTCAGAACGTTCCCAGAACGTTATGTTTTGGTTCGCAGAACGTTATTTTTTTAAGGTTTGTTTTTGGTTAGCCAGGGAAGTTTTCTTAACATTCCCAGAAGTTCGTTAGTTTTTGATTCCCAAAACATTAGTATTTAGTTTGTAGAACAGTATTCTAGCGCTAATGTAATGTTCCCCTAACGTTATTAAAATGTTCCTATAATGTTAATTTTTCGTTAGCCAGGAAAGATTTCTTAACATTCCTAGAACGTTAGTTTTTAGTTTGTAGAATGTTCCCAGAACATACGTTTTTTTTGTTTGTAGTATATTATTCTAACGTTAATGAAAAACCCCTAACATTATTCACCCAGAACATTCCAAGAATGTTGGTTTGTAGAACATTATTCTAACATTAACATTCCCCTAACATTATTATAACATTCTTAAAATGTTCCCAGAACGTTTTTGTTATGGTTAGCCAGGAAAGTTTTCTTAACATTCACAGAACGTTTTTGGTTCCCAGAACGTTATTCTAACATTAATGTAAGTTCTCCTAATGTTATTCGTCTATAACATTTCCAGAATGTTCCCCTAATGTTATTCACGTTCCCATAACGTTATTCTAAAGTTAATGTAAGTTCTCCTAATGTTATTATGTTTTTGATTAGCCGAGAAAACTTTCTTAAATTATTGGTTTGTATAACGTTATTTTAAAATTCTTATTCACATTCTTCCTGAGTGACAGGGTTGCCAGGTTTTCACAACAAAACCCACCAAGTTGGTTTTCCAGGTGCTAAATATGAAGTTATTGGGGTCGCTTCAACCTGTGGACATTGAAAAACAATCTGCGGCAACAGTGTTAAAATAGCCCAATTCTGCGGGAAATCTACAGACTTGGCAACACTGGTAACCAGCAAGCGCTGCCATGATAGATTATAACTTCCTTTTGGTTGCGCTTGTGTTCCGGTCTCCATAGAAATATATGTTAAAATAGGGTAAAAAGATTGACTGAATTAATTAAACTGAAACTTTTTAAATATAACTACATGTAAAAATGTGTGAAGGCTTAAGCTGTGCATTAATTTGATTGTAACCACCAGAGACTGAAAATGTAAAGCATCTTTTTGTTAACATTATTACATGGTTGGTAAAATGTATCTAAAAATAACCATTAGGGAACATTTTAAGTTGTTTAAAAAAAAAAACACCCTTATTTTATGGTTGCAAAATAATAATGTAATTTAATTGATAATCAATAATAGCCACCAGGCAATGTTCTGGGAACAGTATTTTATGTTTAAAGTTATTTTTAGGTTATTTAATAATAACCACCATGCAACATTCTGGGAACATTGTTTAAAAAAAATATATATATAACTTAAAAAGAACGTTCCCCTACCGTTAGTATTCGGTGAAAAAATAACCAAATGGAAACCAAAAACTAACGCTATGAGAACGTTCAGCAATAAACCGTTTAAGTGAACAAATTGTTCTCGTTCACTTTAAGACGACGATATAACTATAATTTAAAGTTTTAATAACTGTTCTATTTGAATAGAACTATGTAATTGTAATTCGTGATCGTCTAGTGATGGGTCGTTCTTGAACAATTCGTTCATTTTGAACGACTCTTTAATGTGACTCAGAACGAACGAGTTGTCTCGGGGAGTGATTCGTTCAGTCGCGCATACGCAACGTCCTATTAGGTTCTGTGCTGGAATTAGTTCAACTGTTTCGAGTCTTCGGGTATTTGGACTCGTTTGTTCATCTTATGGGGCTGTCACGTGATGAACGAACGACCCGAACCTGAAAGATTGGAGAGATGAACTAATCAATTCTCTTTCCGGCTTAGACTGCATTGGTTAAGCTTATGGGGTTGTCACGTGATGAACGAACGAGCTAATCATAGACTAAAGACCCAGGTAAACAATGAATTAATCTTTTAGTTTCTTATAGCATTATAGTTTTGTCTTGTTTGTAGTGTGATCAACGTTTGTGTAAGTAGTAGATGTGTTAGGGAAGTAACAAGTAACATTTTTATAATATTTTGCTAATATGAACGAAATGACTCGAAAAAAGATTCGTTCATTTTGCTGAACGAGACTCAAAGGTCCGAGTCGGTAAAATGATCCGAACTTCCCATCACTATTATCGTCCATGGTAAGAACGGCCCTTAAAAATAATACAAAGGAATGATGTAGTTGAAGTCACTTTTTTCCCCAGCTGATGAATGATAAAATAAGTGACAGCCAATCAAAATCCACAGGCAACTTCAGTAAAGTCTGAAGGAGACGTGTTCATAAACAAAATGAGCGAAATAAAAATGAACAAAATGTGTATGATAGGGTACATACTCTCCGGGGCCTCTGAATATATTTATACAAACAAATTCATAAATAATAATAAAACTCAAATTCATAAATAATAATAAAACTGTTTCCGTTGTGAACGACTGTTTTTTTAACGAATCGTTGAGTATGAGTCAGTGATTCACAAAACACACTCACTTGACGCCACCTACTGGCGTCACGAGTTAAACACAAAAAGAGCTACTGAATGAATCTTTTTAGTTGACCGATTCAAAAGAGTCAGTGAGATGAATCGAAATCCCAGCCGCTGTTGCGAAAGGGCAGCCATTATAAAATTTTCTGGCTCTTGCGTCGAGTCAGTTTTAACCACAGTGAAATATCGAGACTCTCATGGGAGCTGAAGCTGTGGAGAGGGTTGTGTAACTATAAGTGGGCAGGATTCAGTCATTAGAGCAGCAACGACAATATTCAAACCTGCTTTTTTTATTTGACCTTTTACTTCGTCCACACAAAATCCCACTGAACTCAAGCTTGGAGAAGGAGGAGGGACGGTGAAATAACAGTTGCGCAATCCATATGGTTATTTTTTGACGTTGATCTAAGTGGCTGGTCAATTCTGCGTTTACACAAGTGCCTAATATAACAAGGTATTGTCATTGCAGGGCTATTGCTTCATGAAAAAATATTAATATTCATAGTCACGTGACTCATTTACTTCTAGTAATGCAGAAATGACCTTGGTGAAACAGATGGAAATCAAACCTCATGGTTTATATAGTGAAACCGTTGCTGTTTCATAACTGCAAACGAGATGATAATTAATCTGACTGATGTGTCGCACATTAATGACAGAAATTAATTTGGAACCCGGGCATTCATCAGCTTATCATACAAAATAATGCATGACAGCAGATGTCATTGGAACTGATATGACTTCTTATCAAGTTGTAATGCAATTCTTCCTCTCACAACATGCAAACTTTACATTATAATTTGAAAAAATACAGCAAAACAGTAGTATTATTAAGGTTTTAATATATTTTAAAATGTAATTTATTCTTGTGATGGCAAAGCTAAATTTTAGCATAATTACTGTAGTATTCAGTTCAATATTTGTGGAAACTGTAATGCATTATGATACTCTGATGAATAAAAAGTCCAAAGGAACAGCATTTATTTGAAATAGAAATCTTTTGTAGCACTATAAATATCTTTACTATCACTTTTAATCAATTTAACGCATCCTTGCTGAATAACAGAATGAATTTCTTCCAAGAAAGACATTAATCATTAGTAATTAATCATAATGTAACTTATTCAATCCCATACAAGGCTTAATAAAGTACTTGGCCATTCTGAGATTATTAAATATTATGTCAAATAAATATTCAAAATCTAAATTACACCGTTTTGCCTCATTTTTCATCATCAGGCTGGATTATTTATAATATATCAGCATTATATTGCCATCAACCACCCTGCATTTTAGATATCACCATCAAAAGTTGAAAAACCCATTATAGTTCATAAGCTTCGGCACTAACGGTTCACAAAATTTCTCTTAAAAACAAATATTTGTTTATTTGTTTAAGAGTGCAATATGTAACAGGTTGGCTTCTCGGTAAAGTCATGCGCTTTTTTCTGGTTATTTAATGTAACATTTTTTTCTTGTAAACATTTTACCTTTACCTGTGTGATTCCAAATGACACTCAAAATGTTCAAAGGCCATATTGTGAAGTGAACTTTCTTGTAAGTGGGACTGTGTCTCAAAATATGGAGCAGCCGAGGAACCCTGAGAATTAGGACAAAAGCACCAAGAGGATCATCAAGAATAGTTCTAAAACATGTGAATATAATAAATACGATTCTTTTTCTATCCATCCACAAGAACACACAAATCTTCAAAAAACCAACGCCAAACAAAAAACATCAGTGCAAACTATCAATCCAAAACACGTACAGTACAGACAAAACATTTCACAGTGCAAAACTTGAGCGGGTACCTAAATCTTTGCGTATTCACGACGCCTTCATATGAGTAAAGGCAAGTGCGGAGCAGATGTCATCTGTCGACAGGTAAGGGAAAGTAAACTGTGCGCTCATTTCATTGTGAGGTATTAAAACGAGAGCTCTGAAGAAGCTATAGGGTAAACGTGTTCGTGCCATTAAATATGCATATGCAACTTGAACTGCATCCCCTGAGACATCTGTATCATCTATCTCAGTGCTTGTGAGCTCCAGTCCTGCAGCCCACCTGAGAGACTGCGTTTGTTCCATCCTCGAATTATTAAAATTGATTATATGTATCACATGTTCAAATACAAAGCTCAGATTGGACTGTAAACATCGTTGGTGGGAGTTTGGGCACAATTGTACTTCACAAAATGCTAATCAGACAGATACTGAGTGAAAGAGGATTGTCTACCTCGATTAAAATGTCTTTTGACATAAAAGGCACTTGACAGGAAGATCTTTTTAGGGGCTCCATGAAGAAATGGTGCTTCTCTCTCTCTTGGACTGATCAGAATAATGAAGGAAGGAAAAGGAGGTTAAAGAGTCTCAAAGGTGCTGCGTTCCTCTGCATTCGTCGGTGATTGAATTGCCCCTGGAGGTCTTATCTGTGGCTGGAAACCCCGGTCTTCACCATCCAGACTTTTCCGGCAGACAGGGCAGGTGTCGTGCTGTTAATATAAAACAGCACAAAATGAGGACAGAGGAGTATATGTACACTACTATTCAAAAGTATGAAGAGTTTCTAAGATTTTTTTTAAAAAAAGAAATTAATACTTTTATTCAGCAAGGACATGTTAAACTGATCAAAAATTATTGTAAAGACAGCTAACCAACAAAATCAATATCAGATAAATGCTGTTCTTTTTAGCTTTCCGTTCATCAGAGAAATGTTTTTACGCACCAAATCAGCATATTAGAATGATTTCTAAAGGGTCATGTGACACTAAAGACTGGAGTAATGATGCTGAAAATTCAGGTTTGCATCACAGGAATAAATTACATTTTAAAATATAGCAGTTATTTTAAATTGTAATAATATTTCACAATATTTCAGATTTTACTGTATTTTTGATCAAATAAGTGCAGCCTTGGTGATCGAAAGACTTACCAAAACTTTTGAAATGTTAGTGTAGGTTATTTTAGTTGTACGTGACATCGTTTTCAAATATCATGAACTTCTGAGCACATTTCAAACCTGCCACCTCAAAAATTCATGTTTGTGTGTATTCTAGAGAGAAGACGTTATAGTCTGTTTAAGTAACGTTAACCACAAAGTTTATTGTGCTCGTAAATTCGAAAACTGACATTTTAAAAGCCCACTGGAAATTCCCGAGGGTGAATTAGCCTTTGGGTTGGTCTACAAGTTGACGTCACCACCTACCAGCTCTATGAGCTTTAATTAGTCCTTTAGAGTAAAGCTGTTTTATCTCTGTCCACTAGAGGTCCTTCCAAACATTTTTCCTTCTACGTTAAATACAGTATAACCAACAATTATAAATTCCCAGGCCGCCACTATACACTACCAGTCAAAAGTTTTTGAACAGTACGTTTTTTAATGGGTTTTCTTTTTTTTTATATGTCTCTTCTGCTCACCAAGCCTGTATTTATTTGATCCAAAATACAGTAAAAGCAGTAAAATTTTGAAATATTTTTACTATTTAAAATAACTGCTTTCTATGTGAACATATTTTAAAATATAACTTATTCATTTGATTTAAAATCTGAATTTTTAGCATCATTACTCCAGTCAAATGATCCTTCAGAAATTATTCTAATATTTTGATTTGCTGCTTAAAAACATTTATTATGTTGAAAACAGCTGTGTAGACTTTTTTCTTTGATGAATAAAAAGTTTAGAACAACATTTGTCTAAATTAGGAATCTTTTGTAACATTATAAATGTGTTTATCATCCTTTTTGATCAATATAAAGCATCCTTGCTAAATAAAAGTATTCATTTCTATAATTCTTAGTGAATAAAAATGGCTCTGAAAGCAAAAGATCCAACACTAAGGTCATTTTATGAGCCTCATACCAGTTGTAGCCAGGGCACGATACAGTTGCTGTGAAAGCAGTGCAGACAGGGCAGCTGTCGGACAGATTCCCCTTCAGAGTACTCCTCTCTACACACAGGGCATTCCAGCCGGCATGCTGTGAGAGAGATGTAGAAAAAAAAATATGCATGGATGAACACACAAGAAAAACGGAAAGAGCGACTGTCAAGCGCTGCATGTACTTTAAAACGGAAAGCTGGAAATCAAAGGGATAGTCCAGTCAAAAAAGGAAAATTCAGTTTGATTCTAAAAGCAGTGCATTGTGTGTATGCCATATTCATATCAAATATTACCAGAGACTCATATTTTCCCCTCATATTATTTATTGCTGAGCTGCAAATCCGTTTGTTCATTCAGTTACAAATTTCTTAAAGAGACAGTACACCCAAAAAATCAGAAGTCTGTCATCATTTACTCACCGTCATGTCGTTCCAAACCCATAAGACCTTTTTTATCTTTGGAGAAGAAATTGTTGAATCGAATATTTTTCGATATTTCTGTTTTTGCGCACAAAAATGTCACATGGACTATTTTAACAATGTCCTTACTAACTTTTTGGGCCTTGAACGTGTAAGTTGCATTGCTGTCTATGCAGGGCCAGAAAGCTTTTGGATTTTATCAAAAATATCTTAATTTGTGTTCTGTAGATGAACGAAGTGCTTGGAACGACATGAGCGAGTAATTAATGACAGAATTTTCATTTTTGGGTGAACTATCCCTTTAAAGAGACAGTCCAGCCAAAAATCTAAATTCTGTCTTAGTCTCATGTTGTTGCAAACTTATGCAACTTTCTATTTTTTTGCTGAACACAAAAGAGTTTTAGAAGATTTTATAGAATGTTTGTTGCCAAACAGTTCCGGCTCCCATTGAGTTCCATTGTATTTCCATATAATGGAAGTCAATGAGAAACTGAAGCTGTTTGGTTATTAACATTCTTTAGAATATCTTCTTTTATGTTCCACGGAACAAATAAAGTCAGGTTTGGAAGAACATGAGGTTGAGTAAATGAAAGAATTTTCATTTTTGGATGACTATCGCTTTAAAAAACTTGCAACTGAATGAACGAGCTGATTTGTAGATCAGCAATAAATAACATGAGGGAAACAATATAAGTCTCTGGAAACATTTCATATAAATATGCTTATACACAATGCACTGCTGTCAGATTCGTACGTATTCATCATGTTTTAACACTTTCCAGTTTACCCTTTCAAATTTGTCATACTCAATACAATGGTCTGCCAGGAAAAGCAAGAAAAATGCTTCCTGGAGGTGACCAGAAATATGTGAACAGCCCTGTTTTGCTCTATAGCACTTAAAATAAAGTGTGCATGGTGACTCAGAGGATTATGGGAACTTACCAGCCTGTTCTGAGGAGATGCTAACGGTGGGGAGAGATGAGATCATCTCCTCCTCAGCAGGAGGGGGGCCGGTGTTTTCAGACTGAGCAAGCAACTGGAAGAGTAAAGAAAATCTGCAACGGTTGATGAGCAGGATATTTCTAATGCTTTAATTGTCATAAGAAAAATCTATAATGTGCTTATCTTCAGCCTTCGGGAAAAATTTTAAGTGCCAACAGTCAAAATGCAGTGAAGACCAATGAGGCCAAATCCGTAAAGGTTAAGGACATGAGTCATATCACAAATGATGTAAGTGACATCAGATGACAGTGTGACTCACCTGTGTGATGACCACATCCAAACCTCCTTGTCCCCAAGCGTAATCTCCAGGGTTCGAGTGCAGCATGTTAGACCTGAGGAACAGGTTATTGATAAATCATTGGATGGATCTGTTGATGTTGTCTCGACATATACAAATGAATGAATTTGTAGGACGAAAGGACATATTGAATATCTTCTGTCGGTCCAGGAACAACATTCCTGTCAAACAACTGAGATGATGGATTGATGTGAATATTGTTTAAGCTCAGCCAAACCCAAAATCTGTTTGACTGATTGGCAGGAATGTTATTTCAGGAACATATTGTACTTTATGGAATTACGGTAAACCACAAAACATACCATGAGGAGGTTTGGGAACTTGCACTGTCAGAATTGGAAAACAGACCAGCTAGAAACTGCTGGACAATCCTTCATTAAAGAAACAAAAACAGAGTAGTTGCATTTAAAGGCAAATTCACACCGCACAGACAGATGCGACAATGCGCATGCCAATGCGACAGCTGACTTAGTATAGCATGTCATTTCTCATGCTTTCTAAAACAACTGACAGGAGAAACACACTAATCAGTCAAAATCCAACAATATATATATATATATATATATACAGTTGTGCTCATAAATTTACACAACCCTTGCAGAATATGCAAAATAAGAGGGATCATGAAAATAGCATGTTATTTTTTATTTAGTACTATCCTTAATAAGCTATTTTACATAACAAATGTTTATATACATACTCCGTAAGATAAAAAAATAACTGATTTTATAAAAATTGGCCCCGTTCAAAAGTTTACATACCTTTGAATAATAATACTGTGTGTTGTTTCCTGGATGACCACTGTTGTTTTTATGTTTTGTGATAGTTGTTCATGAGTCCCTTGTTGGCCCTAAGCAGTTTATCTGCCTGCTGTTCTTCAGAAAAATCCTCCAGCTCCTGCGCATTCTTTGGTTTTCAAGCATCCTCTGCATATTTAAACCCTTTCCGAACGTGAATGTATAATTTTGAGATCCATATTCTCACACTGAGGATAACTGAGGGACTCATACAATAACTATTACAAAAGATGAAAACATTCACTGATGCTCAAGAAAGCAACACAATGCATTAAGAGCCAGGGAGTGTAAACTGTTTGAATTTGATGATCAGGGTTAATTGTCTTCATAGAGATATGTAAATATTTATGTAGCTTCTGAATTGCAATACTAAATGAAGAGAAAAAAACAGAAAAATGTACACATCATCATCATCCTGTTCAAAAGTTTACACCCCCTGGCTCTTAATGCATTGTGCTGCCTTCTTAAGCATCAGTAAACGTTTTTAACTTTTGTAATAGTTATATATGAGTTCCTCATTTCTTCTCAGTCTGAAAAGATGAATCTCAAAATCACACAGCCACTTTTGGAAAGTGTTCAAATATGCAGAAGATGCTGGAAAAACCAAATAATGTGCAGGAGCTGGAGGATTTTTCTAAGGACAAACAAGGGACTTATGAACAACTATCACTAAACGTAAAAACAGTCGTGGATCATCCAGGAAACGAGACACAATTTTAAGATTCAAGTGTATGTAAACTTTTGAACGGGGTCATTTATATAAATTCAGTTATTATTTTGTCTTGTGGAGTATATATAAACATTTGTTATGTGAAATAGTTTATTCAGGACAGTACTACATCAAAAAGGACAGTTTTCATGATCCCTTTTATGGGGGGGTTGTATGTGCAGGATATGTGCTGTCCTGAATTTTTATTATTATTAAAGGTATAGTTCACCCAAAAATGAAAATTCTGTCATTATTTACTCACCCTCATATTTTTCCAAACCTGTAAGACATTTTTGCTAAAATCTGTTGTCGTGCTCTTGTGAACACGCATCGAAGACTGACACGGAAGAGAAGATATTGTTGAATAAAGTCATTGTTTTTGTTAAGGTTGAACCACTGATGTCACATGGACTATTTTAACAATGTCCTTACTATTTTTCTGGGCCTTAAATATGTCTGTTGTGTTGCTGTCTATGCCCTTGTCTACGCTCTTGGATTTGATCAAGAAATATCTTTTTTTAATATATATTTTTAATTTGTGTTTCGAAGATGAACGAAGATCTTACAGATATGGAATGACACAAGTAATTAATGACTAAATTTTTTTTGGATGAACTATCCCTATAAAATAATTGAAATTAGTCAACTCAAATCCCAGTGGAAAGTAAAAGAAACATGAATACACTAAATATATTATGAGTTCAACTGTAAGCTGTCAACAGATTCTCTTAGTGAAAGAAAAATATATTTATGAATAAACCATGTTGAAACTGAATGTTAAACTTTAAATACAGATCATCATATATTCTGTCTTTTAGAACTCCTAATGGACAGCAGCTGTAACAAGTGGCATTTACACACCCCTCCACAGCCTGTCCCTGATCCAGTCTAGAGTTTCGTTGCTGGCTGTTTTGTTGAGGGAGGAGCACAGGCTCTGTGCAGTCTGACAACGTCTCCGCGGACGCTACAGGTCCCGCTGTCCCAGAGGCAGGATCGACAACTGCTGCCTCGACCCCTGAACGGCTGCGAAGCGCATCTGTGACGGTGGGGTCGGAGAGGAGGGCTGAATGTTCCATGAAGAGCAGCTGCCACAGCTAATGGCAAAGGAAAAGACAAAGGCGTCATAGAAAAACAAAACCATGACTGATCCCTCTTAAGATATCATTTCATTTACACCAGCATTTCAAATATATATATATATATATATATATATATATATACACACACACACTACTAGTCAAACGTTTTTAAACAATAAGTTTTTTTATGTTTTTTAAAGAATTCTCACCAAGCATGCATTTATTTGATCTAAACTACAGCAAAAACAGTAATGTGAAATATTTGCACTATTTAAAATAACTGCTTTCTATTTGAATATATTTTAAAATGTATTTTTTTTTATCAAAGCTAAATTTTCATTATCATTACTCCAGAATTCAGTGTCACATGATTCTTCAGAAATCATTCTAATATGCTGATTAGCTGTTCAAAAAGTATTTTTCAAAAATTATTATCAATATTTAAAATAGCTGAGGACTTTTTTCTTTGATTCTTTGATGAACAGAAAGATCCAAAGATCGGCATTTATTTGAAATAAAAGGTTTTTGTAACATTATACACTATGCTATTCAAACACTTGGAGTCAGTGTAATTTTTTGGCAAAGAAATTACAGAAATGAATACTTTTATTTAGCAAGGATGCTTTTAATTGATCAAAAGTGATGATAAAGAGATTTATAATGTTACAAAAGATTTCTATTTCAGAGAAATGCTGTTCTTCTGAACGTTCTATTCATCAAAGAAACCTGAAAAAAATATACTCAGCTGTTTTCAACATAAATGTTTTTTTAAGCAGTAAATCAAAATATTAGAATGATTTCTGAAAGATCATGTGACTGGAGTAATAATGCTAAAAATTCAGCGTTGAAATCACAGGACTAAATTACATTTTAAAATGCATTCAAATGGAAAAAAAAGTTATTTTAAATAGTAAAGAGATTTTTTTAAAAATGCACTGTTCTTGCTGTACTTTGATTCAAATAAATGCAGACTTCTTTAAAAAACATAAAAAAGTCAAAAACTTTTTACTGGTAGTGTATAAATGACTAATTAGATGCAATTAATCACTTTATAATTAATTAATTTATAATTTATTTATTTATATACAAATTGCAAAATGAACTACAATAATTGAATAATAATTATCTACAATTCAAAAATTATATCAGTTATTCTAGGATAAGGATTGTTTAAATTATCTTATATTTGTACATTTAAATTTTTAACTATTACAATTTAGGTGTAATTATTTAAAATTCAGTTTTAGTTTATTTCCACTTAGTAATTTCATGCTTTAATTACCTTTGCTTAAAATGACTTCAGATGACAAGATAACATTTCTAATTTCAGTTTTTCACCTAATAATTACTTTTTATTTTTTGTTTAACTTTATTTCAGTTAACAAAAATTAAAAATGTTTTCATAATTTTAGTTAATGATATTAGTTAATGATATATGATATTCAAATAATGAGTTATGGGAAGACGATGGGGAAAAATTATTATACCTCCGCAAACTGTGAGGCCATGTCATCACCGCCTGCAGCGGCAGCACCATCACGTCTCTGAAGAAGACTAATGAAACATGTTGTAAATGACAAACATCACAATTACAAAGAATATACTGTCTAAGTTGAGTAAACAGAGATTTATGGAATTACAGTAATAAAAAAGATTTATCTTTAGTTACTGACACAAAAGCAAACATTACCTTGAGTTCTCTGACACCTCTTCAATGAAGCCAGATTCACATCTGGGGCAAACATATTCCTGTTCAAACACAGGCACACTGTTAGGTACATTAGATGTAAAAATGCTAATCTATAATGTTTTATAGTTTATCATCTATCAGATGGCAGCGCCAAACAGATTCTGATGTTGACTTTGAGATTTTTAGGAAAAAATGTGGGCTTATCATGTGTTTGTTAGTATGAAATTAAAGTATTAAAACATGTGATAACTTGTCCTGAGAACACAGTTCAACCTCTCAGTTATAATCTACCTTTATATAGTGTCTTTAATTGTTTACCTAACAGATATTTACAAAAAAAACGTTGATATTGGAATTTTAGATTTGAGGATTAAATTCCCATATATTATTTTTATTATTATAAGTCGTGCAAGCATGAACCTTTGTGTCTGACAAACCTGTCCAGGTCCCACACACATGCCAATCAATGTACTGCTATGAGTTTCTACTTGAACAGGGTTGCAGACGGTCGAGGCTGTGCTAAATTTGGCATCAGTGTAACTCCCAAACTTGGATACTGAATTCCTCGCAACCATAGCACTCATCACACACTCCTTAAAACGTTTAGTTACGTGAACCACAACTATACCAATGCGCGTAAACTCATAAAAAAGCCTACATGTATATGAAATATATCCAGTACTGTAAGTTAGTAGGCTATTTATACTGTAAGGTATCACTGTAAGAAGGAAAACTTTAAGTTAGTTGCGTTGAGGCGTTTGACGGGGTAAGGGTGCGTCACACTAAATGCACGAATGCTCGCTAATTAAGTGTTGCTGTGTACTTACAGGCAGCTTTGGGTCGATTTCACCTTTACAGCAATGACAGAAGAACCGGTGTCGTGGAGCAGCGGCAGCGGCCTCCGCCATCTTCACTCACTAAAAGCTGCTGGAACTATGACGTTACGCGCCGTACTTGGAAAGGAGCGTCCGTTGTCAAGGTGACGCGTCGTTTGGATAAGGCTACTTGAGTTTATCCACGAGTTTCCAAACGGTAAAGCTTCATTAATTCGACAAAAGAATTTAAAACACAGTACTATTTATAATAATTTCTTGAGAGAAAGTGAAACGGAATATTAAATACCAAATAAAAATGACCCCTACCTGACGGTTTCATTTAAAATTTTAATTCATTCCTGTGAATTTTTAACATCATTACTCCAGTCACATGATCCTTCAGAAGTCATTCTAATATTCTGATTTGCTCCTCAAAAAACATGTATACATTTTTCAGGTTTCTTTGATGAATAGAAAGTTCAGAAGAACAACATTTGTCTGAAATAGAAATATTTTGTAACATAAATGTCTTTATCATCTCTTTTGATCAATTTAAAGCACCCCTGCTAAATAAAAGTATTAATTTCTATAATTTCTTTCCAAATAATAATAATAATAAAAGACTCCAAGCTTTTGAATGGTATATAATGTTTTTGAATGGTCTAAAAGCTTTTTATTTCTGATAAATGCTGATCTTTGGATCTTTCTATTCATCAAAGAATCCTGAAAAAATGTACTCAGCTGTTTTAAATATTGACAATAATATTAATAATAATAATAAATGTTTCTTGAACAGGAAATCAGCATATTAGAATGATTTCTGAAGGTTCATGTGACACTGAATACTGAAGTAATGATGCTGAAAATGTAGCTTTGATCACAGGAATAAATTACATTTTAAAACATATTAAAATAGATGTCAGTTATGTTAAATAGTAAAATATTTACTATTTATATATCATAACATTACTGCTTTTGCTGTTTTTTTGGATCAAATAAATGCAGACTTGGTGAGCAGAAGAAACGTCTTCAAAAAAACAAAAACAAAAACAAACAAAAAAAAACATTAAAAATCTTTTGAAAAATCATTAAAAAACTTTTGACTGACAGTGTATAAAAATAAATAAAATACAAAACATATTGTACAGCACCAGGCTGTTTAAACAGCAAAAAAAGAAAAAAAAAAAAAAAAAAAAACAGCCGCTCACGCATTAGCCTATCAGAAAACGAGTTGATGACTCTTTGCCAATAGCAAAAGAGTTTGGGGCGGGACTATCGTTGTTTAATATATAGCGAGTGCAACGGCACTATATAAGATGCATATTCATGACCTTTAATAAAACAAATAACACAGTGACAGTTACAAGAACATACAGCAGCAATACAATAACAGTAAAACAACCAAGTAATACTTCCATTTAAGCATATACTATAGTGTTAGACAAAACGTTAGATTGAAATTACAAAAAAAGAAGAAAAGTTACAAATCACAAAAGCAACTTGGATATGTTGGCCACTGATAACCGCACCAATCTCCGCTACCACGTTGATAAGAAATTGTGAGTTTTATATCAAGGTATGAAGTTCGACAGCCTCAACTCATGAAAATAAAACATTAGTCGTGTATAACTGCAAAGAAGTACATACAGTAGTTTAAGCTGCATCAGAACATGCGTTTTCATAAATAACGGTCAAAGCAAGAAATCCATCCACCAACAGACTAATAAACTCAATGGTGAATCTCTAAAATATGACATGGGATTTCTCTCTTCGGTTTAAGAAAAACTTTTGGCAAGTTAAACTTCACAGGTTCTAAGTAGTAACCTCCATTCTAGAGCAATGAAACGATCCCTTTCCTTGCCATGTACAGCTATTTACACATGAAGAAAGAAGTCAAGGGAAAAGCAAAGGCAGAATGTGGCACGTCTTTGTTCAATCTGCAAGGCTGCTGTACCTTACACTTACAAGCTTCAGAATTCTAAGCCAAAACCTGGGGAACAAATTATTAAAGTGACTTTTTCTAGCATGAAAACGGAAAGAATATTGTATTAGTTGATCGTAGATCCTCAAAGACAGCATTAAAATCAACCAACACCTAGATCCTGTTTGCATGTCTGAACTAATGGCCTAATGCTCAGCAAGACCAATGAATACAAAAAGAAATCCAATCATTTTGAGTTTGTGTGTCTTGACATGCATGCAAGAGGGGTCTAGGGTAAGTGCGTTGGTTTCCAACTCGGCCAGTGCTAGAATAAGTCACTTTGTTTCAAGGCTGTGCAAGCAATCAGGTTCTTCTTTCTTTTCTTTCATTCAGCTCTCTCTACCGGGGTGCGGTGAAGGCGCCTTGTGCGGCTGAAACGGTGGCATTGGTGGCTGCCTGGCGCACTGCCTGGTTGGAAAGCACACCGGTAGCAAACTCAGCCTGGGCCTTCTCAAAGCTCGCTCCAGTCTGCCTGTACACAGAATGAACCTGATGGGAGAAGATGCCAAAAACTAGTCATTAAACAGATCAACAGATCAATTAATTGACTATTACAAATTAAAATTCTACACACATTATTGTTCAAAGGTTACTTTTCCACATGTCATCCAAGATGTTCATTTCTGTCTTCAGTGGCAAAAAAAATTAAGGTTTTTGCGGAAAACATTCCAGGATTTTTCTCCATATAGTGGACTTCAATCGGGATCAACAGGTTGAACTGGAGTTCAACGCAGCTTCAGAAACCTCTACATGATCCCATTTGTGGTTATAAAGTATATAAATTTGTATTTTTCTTAGAAAATAACTGATCGTTTCACTAGATAAGACCCTTATTCCTTGGCTGGGATCCTGTAGAGCCCTTTGAAGCTGAACTGAAACTGCAATTTGGACCTTCAACCTGTTGGCTCCCATTGAAATCCTGGAAAGTTTTTCTCAAAAACTTTAATTTCTTTCTGACTTAAGAAAGAAAGACATGGACATATTGGATGGCATAGGGGCCAGCAAATTATCAGGAAAATTTTGTTCTGGAAGTAAACTTTAGATTGTATCCCTAATTTGGCTGCCAATGGATGCTGTTACTGGTGATGTGATTTACCCTCTTGAGCAACACCACTCCCATAGCCGCCTGAGCGGTGAAGAGCACAGCATTTATCATCATGATCGCACCCACTGCCTTGTTCTTGCTAAGAGCTGCTAAACTCACGATCCACCCACTGTGACACAAATGGGAAAGAAAGAGAGACACTAAATGATGATAAACAGGTTAGTAACCAAATTTGTACAAATGTGTCTGTTTCATGACGCTCACCTGTAGCCGCTGCCAGGGATACCGATAGTCATGATAACATAAAGCACCAGTTGGGCGAAGAAGACGAAGAAAAATGCAAAGAAGTTGAAGGAACTGTCACTCCTGTTGAGAAACGGAAAGCACAATGATCAATTTATTATGTCATATGTCATATATGAATTTTAAAAAAACGTATCTGTGCCTCAAAAAACATTAACATAATGGTATAACAAACTATTATACATTTCATGTTGCCGTGTTGTCGTAGAGCAGGCAAAAATGGTCTGAAATCTGCATAATTTGAGGGATCACTCATATCTGCAGAACAAGTTTTATGCCAAAGTTTAATACTAAGTTATGGGTTTATTCAGTAACAGAAAAACTTGAAAAAAAACTTGTGGAAGAAATAGTGACACTTAATGCCCTTTTGATGAGTTTGTTTCTTTAACAGATTTGGAGAAATTTAGCATTACGTCACTTGTTCACCAACAGATCCTCTGCAGTGAATGGGTGCCGTCAGAATGACCAAACAGCTGATAAATATATCACAATAATTCACAAGTAATCGACTCCGGTCCATCTGTTATCATCTTCTGAAGTGAAAAGCTGTGTGTTACTAACATACAAATCCATCATTAAGGCTTTGTAACATTAAACCTCACAGTTTAAACCTGTAAACCTTAAATCCCCTGTTTTCCTCTCATATCCTGATAGTTTTATCAGCTGTTTGGACTGATTTTAATGGCACCCATTCACTCCAGAGGATCCATTGGCAAGCAAGTGACGCAATCCTGAATTTCTCAAAATCTGTTCCAATGAAAAAACAAACTCATCTACATCTTGGATGACCAGAGGGTCATGCTGCCACTGAAAAAAAAAACTTTCCCACCCCCAGTGAGAGACCATGGTGGTACGTACCTGAAGGCTTTGTACACAGGCCTGTACCAACAAACAAAGGAGCAGGGGGTGAAGAGGAGAAACCAAAGTATGGCAAGGCCGAAACCAACTCCATTCACGGGGTCCACACAGAACCAAGCCAAACAGGAGATGAGGTTAAAGAGCAAAGTGCATGCTGTGACTACAAGAAAAAAGACAGAGAGTGGCAAAGACAGAGAAAGATAAGTACAAAGAAAAACTGCAGACTAGCAAGCTAAGTAACATACTGAAGTAGTGGATGACCAATTTATTTTATTATTATTATATATTTTTTTAACCATAGGCCAAATTCTTTCAAATTTCTCACAGACCTTTGGGACCATGAGTCAAACAGGCCCACTGAGTTTCGTTCCGATCGGCCTCCGTTAACCATGTCTAACAGGTGCTCAAACTTCATTGGCCAATGGCCGCCATGTTTTTTTTTTCATGTTGATAGGACAAATGGTTGCACAGTTATAGCCATTTTTATGCTTTGTCCCTCTTATAGTGCCACTAAGCGACCAAGCTCCATGATTTTTGTCCTGAGACCTTAGATTAAACTCTTACATAAGTGTTGTGAGTTTGGTGGAGATATCTCATTTCGTTTTAATAAAATTGACCCTGACCCATTCAAACATTCTGGCGTCCCTTTGAGTCAAAAGTTTGACTTTTTTTAAAAGAATTATTTATATTCTCTCTCCAAAGAATCTTTCTGCACTGGTTTGGTTCCGATCGGGTGAAAAAACTAGGACAAGTTCACAAAAGTAGGTTATGTAAAAAAATCCAAAGTACCTGAAAATGTCGCCAGGCTCATGATCAAATCTGAGAAGTGCGTTTTGTCCCGCGTGAGCCAAGGATTCTAACAACATAAGACACTTAAGCCTGCGACTGACGGTTTAGGAGTTAGGAACAATTTTGTATTTTTGATCGCTGTAGTGCCCCCGTCAGGCCGATTGGGGTGAGCCTGGGTGGCGTTGTAGGTGGTGTGAGTACTACCATCCCTCCAAGTTTTAAGTCTCTATAATTTACGGTTTGGTCTGCACGATCAGTTTTACGCAGAGATTGCTGATCCGTGACCATTCGAACAATTATAATAAGCTTTGAGTGTAACGTTTAAAGTTCTAGTCAAAGGTATCTTACAAAATCACATGAGGGCGAGTTAATGAATAACTAATGAGTGAGTTAAAGAGGTCATATAATAACTTTGGGTGAGCTACTGCTTTAAATAAACATTTTTACCCAGTATTTACTAAAACATTTTTAAAACTTGTCCATTGAAAATGCTTTTAAAATTCACAGCTCAAAACGACCAAATACTGGTTGATTAATCAGTCTGGCCAATATATTGGTCAATCACTACAGAGATAAATTCATTCAAGTATTTACAAAAAATGATAGAGGACAGATACAAACCAGAGTCATCCACACACTGCAAAAGGCGTACTGTACCAAGCAAACTTACACATCCAGTAGTAGTACATGGTGGTGACAGTGCGCTGGAAGCTTTGGCTAATCTCCACATTAATGTCCTGATAGAAGCACGGTCCCACCGGGCAGAAGGAGGGCAACGGGGGCCAATTATTCTGACGAGCTGAGGGAGAAGGACACAGAAAGAGATTCATTTCCCCATTCAATCAATCACATCCACTAGCATCACTCCATTAATGTCTTGTTCATTACCGCTAAGGTCTAAATCTTACTCTTTTGAAAATACCATCCATCCATCACTGTCATCTTTTTAACCGTTCCGTTTCTTTGTCCCCTCCTCTCTCATTCAGAACTCATCCATGTCTCCACCTTCATTGTAATCCTGACCAACAAGTTTCCTAAAATACCTCCAACTGCTTCGTCATCCTTTACATATAAAATCCTTTTCTATTCCTGCAGATTTATTTTCAGGATTCGAAAAAAGTGTAAATGGAGTGAAATAACAACTGTAGTGGAAAAAGAAGTAATGTGTTACGCTTTGTGTGTTCTTCTAATCCTGACTGAAATGAAGCCTCTCATTCTTAAAAACACACTGATTGCTTGTCCCATTTTCTGCATTGAAAATTGACAGAATTGTGTAAAATTGTTTATCCGAAAGTGGATTTGAATATGGTAAAATGTGCTAATGGAGCTCAGAGTACTTCACTGTTCTGATAGCTGAAATACTTTTCATTAAAACTCTTCCATAATGTATCTAGATAAGTACATTTTCTGAAAATGTGAGTGGTGGTTGCATATGGAACACCTGTGTCACCAGTTCATTTCTGTGTAGATGTTGTGAGTCACTTTAACGTAAAAAACTGCCACTGAAACCTTTTACGCACATAATGCCAGGAGCAAAACTGAACACAAGAGTCAGGGGAATTTCACTGGGGGTTGAAGAAGTTTCATTTTCATTTCATTCCTCCGGCAAACACACATATCAAGATATTTTTTCTCTCAAGAAATCAAAATATTCCTTCACTCACTAGCTCCAGATCCAAGTGCATGAGCATTCAGCTCTCTTTCTCTTCTCTCCAGCTCTTTTGCTTTTCTTTCTAGTTCCTCTTGCTTCCTCAACAGATCTGCTGTGGTGGCATTTACTGCAGACTGCAACAGACAGAGCATGAGGCAGTTAGCAATTATGAAATGCATAACTGTTTTCTGTCAGTACAACATTATTAAGCATTTTAGCACAGGATCAACTGTTTGCAACTCAACAGGGAGCAAAATTGTAACTGAAATTCAGCTATCATACTATTCTAAAGCAGTATGAACTTTCAGTTCATTAATTAGTAGACTTGGTCATTGCATTTGTTTGATCAAAAATACAGTAAAAACAGTAATATTCGCAAATGTTATTTCAATTTCAAATACATTTTTCTTATTTTAATATACACTGCCGTTCAAAAAATCGGGATCAGTAAGACTTCTAATGTTTTTTTAAAGAAGTCTCATATGCTTATCAAGGGTGCATATATTTGATCTAAAACACAGAAAAAACCCATTAATATTGCAAAATGTTATTGCAATATAAATAAAATGGTTTCTATTTTAATATACTTTAAAATACAATTTATTCCTGTGATGCAAAGCTGAATTTTCATCAGCCATTACTTCAGTCTTAAGTGTCACATGATCCTTCAGAAATCATTATAATATGCTGATTTATTATTAGAATTATCTATATTGGGAACAGTTGTGCTGCCAAATATTTTTTGGAACCTCTGATACTTTTTCAGGATTCTTTGATAAATAAAAAGTTAAAAAGAACAACATTTATTCAAAATAGAATTTCTTCTCTCACTTTTTGTCAATTTAACACATCCTTGCTAAATAAAAGTATTAATTTCCTTCAAAAAAAGAAAGAATAAAAATGTACTGACCCCAAACTTTTGAACGGTAGTGTGTATTGTTAGAACAGATTTGTATTTTAAATAAATGCTGTTCTTTTTAATTTTTTATTTATTAAAGAATCCTGTAGTATCACAGGTTTCAAAAAATATTAAGCAGCATAATATTAAATTCCAGCACTGATATTAAATTAGTATATCTGAATGATTTCTGAAGGATCATGTGACACTGAAGACTGGAGTAATTTCAATTTTAATTTTAATGTATATTACAGTAGAAAAACATTATTTTACACTGTAATAATATTTCACAATATTATTTTTTTCTGTAATGATCCCAATCTTTTGAATGGCAGTGTACATTTAAAACATAATTTATTCTTGCGATGCAAAGCTGAATTTTCAGCATCATCACTCCAGTCTTCATTGTCACATGCACCTTTAGAAATCGTAAAATTCGGATTTGCTACTGATTTGTTATTACCTAAAATTTTTGTGAGAAACCGTGATCATTTTTTTTTTCAAGCTTTTTTGATGAATATAAAGTTCTAAAGAACAGCATTTACTTGGAAGTCTTTTTCTGGCAATATTAAAGTCACTTGTGATCAATTAAATGCATCCTCACTGAATAAAAGTATTAATTACTGATCCCAAACTTTTGAATGGTAGTTCATCCATATTTTATTTTGATTTTCTTCTTATTCCCATAAACAAACTAATAAACATCACTCAGACTCAGTGGTCTTACGATTATTCATATAAATCCGTTTAATCACACAATCCATTTTGTGAAAAACTCTAAAAGCCATCCAAATATAGAATGAAATAATTGTAAGATCAAATTATATAACCATTATGCAATATTTGACTGTTCAAATAGCTTTATTGCTCAATAACCACTCTAGAATTACATCACGGTTGACAGATCTAGATCTAACAGAATGGTATTAAAATAATGTTTTATAACTGAAATAAGAAGCATTCACTGACTTGATGAGAAAGCAAATGTGCTGTAGTTGTTGCAGTAAAAATCCTAACAATAAACCACCAGATGCAACAGATATAGTAAATCTAGTGTTATGCACCTGTGTGAATAAATATGACTCAATTTAGTTAGCCTAAACAGCACCTGTGTTCCATAGGATCCATAATTCCTGGGCTCGGTTGGTGTGGTCCTGCTGGGAGGCGTTTGGGCAGGAGGTGCAGAAGGAGATGTGGCTTCATAGGAAGGTGGAGGCTTCATTTCCCAAAGCAAAAACAAACCAATTAATATCGGTTTAATAAAAATCTAATTAAGCAAAAATAAGTGATGCAGGACTGGTATAACACAACAAACTAACTTTAAAAGGCCTTTAAAATGTAATATTACAAACACAAAGACAAGAAATTATGATAAATGAAGTTGACATGAAACAGTGTTTGTAATCCATTGTACTCCCATCATGTGATGTACTAATAATTAAAGGCTAAACCTAGTCTGCTCAACGCTGACAATTGTCAGAATGGACATATTTACCGCTGTTGTGTTGTTGTCAAATGGGTTGTAGAGGTCCAGCGTGGCATAGCCAGTGTTGCTGCTGTGCTGAGTCACTGATGGATCCTGTGAACAAAGGAAAACAACCTCTCAGTTCATTTATAGCAGGTGGTAGATAATAATTAAACATCTGGGCTGATATCACAAAAGGTTAACATTTTTAACCAGCAAGGTGGCCTAAGAACTGACACTTTAAACTTTATCTTGCACTAATATCAGTGATTCTGAGGCAGAAACTTCATCTGCTATAAGGGGACTAACCTTCAAAACACAATAAGACATGAAATTCATCTGGAATTCAACTCTGGTTAGTTACTTGCAGTTTTATCAGATGAATTTCAAGTATTATTTTACTAACATCAACTGATACACAAGACACATGGGTAAATTTGTTGTTGTTGTTGTTGTTTTTTCATGATCTTCAAAACCTTCTGACATTAAGGCATTGGACTTAAACTTAGATTTAAAGACAAATATAAAGTGCACCTAGATTTCACTTTAAAATAAAAATGTAATAACTTTTTTTTTGCCTTATTCGGCCACCATACACCATACACATTTTTTTCTGTACAAACTTAGCTTAAAAATAAAAATGTAAAAAAATAATAATAATGTTTTAACCTTATTCAGACACTACATAATATTATATTTTACTTTTTTAATGACTTATATATTTTGGAAAAAATAACGTTAAACAATAACTAGGCATGTCCAAACTTTTGCCTGACTTTCTACTTATTCATGCCGTTTTTCTTGAAATATTTAATTTCATTAGTTGATTCATTTAAGTTTGCTATACTTAAAGCAACAAGTCATCCACAACTAGTAGTTCAAATTCAAACCAGAATGTCAAGGACACAGATTGGAAGGATCATTCATACAAGAACTCACTCATGTAACTTAATATAATTGGCCTGGCCTTTGATGACTGTCAAGTCTTATGACAGCATGACAAGAGGTACAGCACCACAAAAATAAGGCCACAGATGAAAACATCAACTCAAAACAGTTTTATAATGTACAGTTCCAAAAACTAGAACATTACATTACCTGAAATGGATTATGATCATCAGCTGCTTCAGCAAAAGTGGTGTATTTTGACATTTTGGTAACGTTACTGCTTTGGCAGTTTTGATCTTGCCAAGATGTAAAAAGAGGTTCAACTCAACCGCGATGACCAGGTAAACAGTCTTGTGTAGCGGACAATTACCGGCAAAATCAATCCAGTTTAGTAAATACTTATATTGCAATAACTCAAATTAAAATAAACAAATCACGCCGCGACCGGTTAACACTAACTAGCTAACCAACCAACATTACAACGAGACGTCAGGTGTCCGTGTCAAGTCAACAGCAAGTCCTGTCCTTATTTTACAGTGGTTTATGGTCTTCTTTTTTGGTATTTTTATTTATCTTCCTTTGTTAGATCCGACGAACAACACGATTTTGTTTCAATTTTACTCTGACAGTGCTGTTGTGTAGCGCTAGTTTACAGGAAATATGTTCATGTCACATGATAAGGGTGTTGCCAGGTTGTGCAAAAAACAAGTTATTAAAAAAAATACATTTTCTCTTTTTCGTTCCGGAGGAGTAAACTTCAAAATAACGTACCTTATTCACATTTACAAAAATATAAATAAAACAGTTTACATACAACTAGAAATAAATTAGTTGTTAACTTGTAAGTGAAAAATGAGACCTAAAATTGCTTACAATTAACGGACATGGCAACGCAGCAGAATCGACGCTTTAAGGAAAAGGTTGCGTCACATGACAAGGAAGAGCCAATAAGAAAACGGTGTTATATCATATGATGAGGGATTTTTTTTAGTAAAAAAGCGCATGTCTGAGGAATGAAGCAAGGGGGCGTGTTTCTCCACAAACTAAAATCGTTGTATTTCAGTGTATCATATTATTTAAACAACAGCATGGCCTTTCATTTTTACAATATCTATCTATCTATCTATCTATCTAT
>JAHKKF010518563.1:1846-31872 GCA_019740295.1 Labeo calbasu
AATAGGAAAGATAATACCTTTCTCTAAAGAAACACAATTCCCTGAATTATCGTCATTGTTATCGTTATCGTAATATCACCAGAGATTTCTAAGCCCATGTCGCCCGTCCCTATTGTGAAACCTGATCTGAAACAAATGATTCACAATCTGCGCTCTGAAGTCCTGAAAGTGAATCAAATGTTTCGCAAACCTGCACCAAAGTTTCAATTAGAATCAAATGATTCGCAATTCGCGCTCCGATCTAAATCGAACGATTCACGATACACGCTCCAAAGTCCCGATCTGAATCAAATGATTTGCGATACGTGATCCGTTTGGAGCGCTTCGAAACAGTAAATCATTTTGCGACGCAAAGGTTTAACTGATTCAGAGTTTTGAAAAACTCAGTTTCACTACGTGCTAAATCGTCAAAATTCATAAAATAATTGGCTCTTTTAATTTTTTGTTTGCTAGTGAATTGCTTGAAATAAATGATTGAAGTCACAATTTTGAATCAATGTGAGCGGTTCCACTGTAATTTCCTTTGATTCAGTTCAAAATTAAATTGATTTAGTTCATCTGTTCCTCTTTTTGTGTCTTCAGTCATGTTTACATGACAATGTCAGCACTACTACTGGCTTAGCTCACTAGTTTTATGTTTTATTAGTATTTTTGCAGTTTGTTTACTAGTTTTATTAACTGAAATAAGTGAAAAAAGTTTTTGGAATTGTGTAAATTTTAATATCTTTAATGCAAAGATATTAAAGAAAAGAAAAAAAAAAAAAAGAAAAAGTAAACACTTTTCACGGATACATTGTCTTTCGATAATTCAAGCATTTTTCAAGCACCTCTTTAGGAATATTGTTATTTACAAGGTTCTTCCAGGCCTTAAATTTCAAAGTCAAATTCAGGTATTTCAAGCACTTTAAGCACCTCGTAGGAACCCTGATCATCATGACATTAGAAATAAGACAGAGATCATCACACGTTTGAGCTACATGAGTAAAACATGGCGTGTTCATTCAGCATCTAAAGCGGCTCACAAATGAAACTACAGCAAACAAAGGGATTCGTCCAAGAGACACATAATGTAAAAACAACAACAACAACAAACAACACTGACCACTACCATCAAAACATCCATGAACACACAAACCACGTGTCAGAACACAATGACACAGCTGTGAATCTACTAATGCAGATCAACTGGTGAAAAACACTACATGAGCCACTAATGAACACATGAACCGTGTAAAGCGATGAACACATGACTCATGTTTAGTGGCGGTTCATATGAACCACATGAATAATATGAACTATAGAAACCACTGAACACATGAACCACACAAACTCCTCACAGCAGATCAACGATCCTCACACACACTGATTAACAGCAAACACACTCCTGTCAAAACAACACACACACACACACACACACACTCGGGTCAGTGCAGGTGCGCTGAGGCCCTGAGCTGCTGATGGCCGTCAACATGACGAACTGACTGACACACACACACACACACACACACACACACACACACACACACACACAAATAAACAAACAAACGGCTCACTTTGATTTGCGCGTCAGCAGTGAAAGAGCGCCCGTGTGCGTGCGCGTGCGTGTGACATTCACGTCGGCGTCACCCGTGATGTGAAATAACAGCTATTTGACAAAGGCGCGGACAAACGCGTGTCGTTCTCACCTTCCTGACGCCTTTATAGATGTAGAAGTAGAGCTCCCGGCCCACATTGAAGCAGATTCGGTCGCCGTTACCGGACTGGTCGTTGACGTTGACGAACGAGACTCGGACGGGGTTCGAGCCCTGAGAGTTGAAGGGCACGCGGTTCGGCCGGCTGTATTCGGAGTGCGTGAGGAGTTTATACGCGCCTTCCCGCGTGCTGAACTGACTCTTGATCTCGTTCATCTCCTTCCCTCCTCCCTCCGCCGCCATCTTTGACATTTACATTCATCCTTCCGCAGGCCCGGATCTGACGCGCCGCGCATGCGCACTAGTACACACCTCAGCGGTCAGCGCTCAGACTCGATCCTGAGACGTTTGCGACGAATTTGCGCGAGGACGATTTAGATTTTTTTTTTTTTGGCCATCGTCACCGCACAAACTTCCCTACAAAACAAAGGCCGTGATAACGTCCTGTATTATTGAATTTGTTTTGGATGAACTGCCGTTTTTCCTTAGGGTTTGTGTTATATATTTAACTGTTGAATCAAAATCAAATAGAAAATGTGTGCTTTATTTGCGTGATTAAAAAAAAAGTTAAATGCATAAGCATTAGTAACAGTACATGCACATTTACACACATACAAACAACTGAAAAGGATAAAAATCAATAATAATATGATGATGAATAAAGTGAGCGAAAGCTTTACGAAATGTCAATATTATAAACAGTTTATGGTGGATAGTTTGTCTACGGAAGCCCGTTTCCGCCACTGAATAAAAACAAGCTTATTGCGACGTGTAGCTCACAATTCTGACTTTTTTTGTCTCACAATTGCGAGTTATAAAGTCAGAATTCCGAGATATAAACTCGCAATTCTGTGAACATATCCTCAGAACTGAACGCTGTGACTCGCAATTGTTACAAAAAACATTCAGCATTAGAGACACAAAGTCGCAATTACGTTTTTTTATCTTTTATTCAGTGGCGGAAACACAATCAATTTATTGTCAGATCCGTCCTCACATACGTAAAAATACACACGAGTAGAATCTAAACCCAGATTCCTCACGATTCAATGATCTTCCGTGGTTTAGCGCTCAGTGGCTTTAAATGTGAAGGCCTCGACTGAAGCCTGAGCACATGCACACAAACACACACACTATAACATGACAGGATTGGCTCTGATCACCTATAAAAGCAGCGTGAAGTGAGTGAGTGATTGGTGAGATTGACTCAGACTGATCTGGAATGGAAGAACCGACCAATACGGTCCAGTCAGACGTTGTGGGTAGACTGGCATTCAAATACATGGTAAGACTTTGTCTTGGTGGTTTTCTTTCTGATGTGTCTGTTGATCTGTGTGTGTGTTTAATGCCGTCTGTGATCTTCTGTCAGGAGATGTGTAAAGTAGATTCCAGTTCAGACTCTGAATCGGAGTCAAACCCAAGATGGTCTGATGTCAGCAGCATCAAGGTATTTCTGATGAAGATTGACCTCAAACGCTCCAATGTGACCTAAGCTAAACATTTGACGTGAACTCTTGCGTGATCTCTCGCCTCACGTCAGGGCCGTGAAAGCAGCAGCACTCCAGAAGCTCCTGAGAGACACCTGCATTTTAGTGGACAGAACTACCAACAGGTAAAACACAAAGAGACCTGAATCATTTCTTTAGTTACAAACCACGTCTCAAAGATGATTTGATAGTTTTTTTTCCTGAACTTGGATGTGACCGTTGTTTTCAGTGTCTGGATCCTTACGACGGAAGCTCGGAAGACTCCGGTTCTTCTGCTAAAGGTTCGAAGAAGCAAAGGCACGGAGGCTTTCGGATGAAAGGGACGGGCCGTAGATTGGCCCTCAACCCTCCGTCTGCTCTCAGAGAAACGAGGAGAGATGTGACTCGGACGGACGCCGCAGATCTTCGTCGTGTCGACGTCCAGATGCGGTCGTCCAGCGACTCCGAGCTGGAGACGCCAAACCAGGGCTTCTGGCCTCTCTGTAAGGCCTTAACGGGTGTAAAAACGGATCTCTCCGACTCCGGTTTCAACACCAGGTCCTCCCTGAACTCTCCCGCGGTGCCGTCCGGCACAGACGCGTGCCTCCACGCCGGCAGGAGGATCCAGAGCGGATCTCCAGACAGCCCTGCTTTCCATGCAGCGTTTCCAAAGAGGAAGTTCTTTCCCCCGTCGGGCGACGACGGCATGCAGAGGAAGCGGCAGTGCATCAGCGATATGGAGGTGGAAAGCGTGGCTTTATGAGGTCAGGATGAAACGACAGCACTGGAACGTGGACGTCAGATTCACTGCCAGGTGAAGGATCTCACCGTTGCTTGTGAAGGTTTTTCCGTTAGTCGGTTGGAAATAGAGGCGCTAATAACAGAAGAAGAGGTCTGAAGGTCAGGTGTTGAAATACAAATGAAAAAATAGAGTTGTTCTTTCACCAACTACAGCTTCAATACTGACGTCACAAAACTATTTCAGCAATAAATAAAGACTAATAAAACTAACTTAAATTCAAGATTTCTTGAGTAAAATGCTCATGCGTTTCATCAATTTATGAGTTTGTCTTTATGCACAGTGAACAAACACGTACGTCACAGCTGGTGTTTGCAGACGACGAGAGTAATATATAGATATTTCTGTCAAAGCTGATGAATAATGTCTGGAGAAAACAGGCCAGTTTCACTGGATATTAGTTTCTTTTCTCATACATGTGACCCTGAAATTAGGATCATTGGTATATTTGTAGCAGTAGCCAACAATATATTGTATGGGTCAAAATGACATTATTAAAACAAAAAAAATTAATACCAAAAATCATTGGGATATTGGGTAAAAATGATGTTACATTAAGATATTTTGCAAATTTTCTGCCGTAAATATATAAAAATGTAATTCTTCATTAGTAATATGCATTGCTAAGAACTTCATTTGCACAACTTTAAAAGTGATTTTTCTCAATATTTTGATTTTTTTTCCACCCTCATATTCCAAATTTTCATAGTTGTATCTCGACCAAATACTGTTCTTTCTTAAACCATACATCAATGGAAAGATTATTTATTCAGGTTTCAAATGATGCAAACATATCAGTTTTGTAAAATTGACCCTTATGACTAATTTTGATGGGTCACATATGTGAGTGCAGTGATTGATTTTATTTTCATCCAGTGAGAGAACAACATTCAGCGTTTTTTTTTTTTTTTTTTTTATTTGCTCGTTTCATCAGCATTATGACGCAGTCTGCAGAGGCAAAACTTAAAGTTATTCATCACGGGGTGAAAAAATCTGCAGTTCTATGTCCGCATTTCTCTGTATTGTGTGGCGTGTAAGAGGACGTCGACGCATCACAGCAGAGCTTGTAGTCACCAGTAAAGAATCAGAATCAGATCAGCCTCACATCCTGATTCTGGAGTGTTTCCGCTGTCCTGGAACTGCGTGAAGCCAGATGTTGTTCCTGGTGCAGTGCTGGATCAGGACAGGAGGTGGCGCTGAAGGCAGACGGTCACTGTGCAGCTCCAGCGGGAGGAATCGACTTCCACACCGCGCGTTAGACCAGCAAACGCACCGACTGCATTTTCACGTTAGAGCCACTGACATTTACTTGCAATTATTCCATCGTCTTACAAATGAAGAGTCAAATCTGATCAGAACCCTGTAAATTTTGACCCTTGAATGAAGGACTCGGGAGAAGCATTTTCAGACAGATGGCAGATTTATTAATTAATGACATGTACGTTCAAGGATCCTACAGGCTCAAATGAATTAACATGCAGATGCGAAAAACACTCGAGGAACATTTCACCTAAATGAGCTTTATTGAAAACCACCAATTATGCAAAACTTGAATCGACTTCCATTTTTCCATCCAAAACACACACCATCCTCTCCAGTTCTACTAAAACATCTGTTCTCAGAAACCCGAACACAATCCATCATCCAACGTGCGTCTGACTTTCTAAACTCTTTCCAGTTAAACGTGACACGCAAAGCTAAGATTCACCTACACGCGCTTCTGTTGGCGACACTAATAGGAACGACTAGTAAAGGTAAGTGATGAGCTCGACCGGCGTCTACTCGGTGCAGAGGACGGCGACTCCGCGCTCGTAGAAGTGATGCGGGTCTTCCTTGGTGGCGATGTCAAAATCGACGGTGAAGATGAGATCGGCGCGCGTGAAGTTCAGATAGACGGGCAGCGTGACCTGCGGAAACGGAGAGAAAGACTGTGAATCGGGAAGGAAAGCAGAAGATCAGAGCGGCGTGGAGCGTTCGCGGTGACTGACCATGTTCCTGTTCTCGGTGTTGTTCTGCTTCATCCAGCGCAGCTGCGTCAGCGGCAGTTCGGTGGAGATGCTGGTGGACAGCGAGAGCTTGTTGTTGGCGCACGTGGCTCCCTGCAGCTTCAGACCTGCGGACGGAAAGACAGAACGTGCTGAAATCGCAGCAGACGACCGAACCCGCTCACCGTCACGTCTCTCGGGCCACCCGAGGCTCTCACCCTTGATGCCGAAGCTGCAGGCGTCCAGAGCGGCGCCCTGAGCCGACGTCACGTTGACCTCCAGATAGAGCTCCTCCAGAGACCAGCTGTTGGCCTGAGCCACGTACTGACGCGTGGCCGTGATGTAGGCCTCCGGCACGAACAGACTGCCCAAGTTCACGTGGATGTTCTGAAGGAGAACAGGAGCCAGTTAAAATGATTAGAAGGCCGAAGTTGAGCTTGTCATTCAACTTTCTAAAACACTCTAAAAGCTCTAAAAGACGCAGTGTCATTATTCAGATCAATTCACTTCAGCGTTGATTTATAAACAAGTTCAGTTACGTAATAAGATCACTTTTTTCACATAACTAGTAACGTGTTACTTTTTAATTTACAAGAAATTATCAGTTACTTTTTTCCCCATTTATGGACTGAAAGTTCTCTGTGCCCATGTTGAGAGAAATCAGGAGTAAGATGTTACTTTTTAATTCTAGAATAAATGTGAACATGCGTTAATTTATCTCACTCAAAAAACAAAAACAAAAAAATTTTGTCTCTCAAAATGAATAAAAACTCAGAATATGACACAAACCTGCAATAATTGTATAATATGTTAAATAATGCTAATTTCCTTTATGTATTTAATCCTTTTTATTAACCAGTGTCGTCGCTGCTACAGTTTCGATGTAACCATACTAATAAGCAAAAATTAACATTTAAAGTAACATTTGTTCTTTTTATTACTAAAGAGTGTTGAACTTTGTGTTCTGCTGTTCAGACGTCAATTTACTTTTCCTTCAGCCTGAGGCTTTTGGTGTGGAAGAGCCAAAAACAGAACTTTTTATATTAAAAACAAACAAGCAAGCCCTGCCCATATTTACAAAGTAATGGAACACAAATTACTTTCCATAAAAAGTAACGTAATTATTTACTTTTTTAGGGAGTAAGGCAATATAGTAATGAATTACTTTTAAAAGTAACTTTCCCCAACACGGTTCATAAACAGCTGCATGTTAAATCAGATTTGGATTGTGATTTCTGCTTCTTGTCTGTGATATTAGCCTGCTGACTATTAATCATGAAAACATTTTGTTTCAATTTGACATTTTAATCATCTTGGATGGAACTGGATGAAACATTCAGAAAGATTTCAGTTTGGGTTTGTTGCCACTGTCACCTTTGGCTTGATCAGTTGGCTTCGCTTGTATGTGGCAATATTATTTCTCCAGACGAACTGAACTCATTCCAACATTGATGGACTTTAACGGAATAACGTCAGTTTACTTTTTTTTTTTTTTAGAGCTGCTTAACCCGTCTGCATCCCTGAATCACTAGTTTCTTGTTCATCACTGTGAAGCTGCTTAGAAACGATCTGTATTGTATAAAATGCTATAGAACTAATGGTGACTTGACAACGGTAGCTTTCCTGGTTGTGGTTGCCAGATGTCAATCAGAACATTTCTGAAACCTCTCTGCCCCGTGTTTTACTTAGTTTTCCCAACCTGGCAACCATGCGCACACACTCTCTCTGCGTTACAGAAAACACACTGATAAGTAAGTTGGATTTCCACTGTGAGATGATGTTCTCTCGATCTGCGCCGCTCTAATGGTTGTGTTACCGCACCTTGAGCTCTTTAGCGCCGCCGCTGGCCGCTCCCTGCGAGATCTGCTGCAGCTGCTTGATCCGCTCACTGAAGTCTGCGACCCACTGGATGACGGTCATGGACGCCGGGACGGTGTAACGGCACCAGCTGCGGGGCAGAATGCCTGCGGAGCACACCACAGCGCTTTAGCGACCGCGCGCGGACACCGATTTGAAGGGTCAAAGGTCGCTATGCCAACTCACCTTTGACGAGGTCATTGATGAGCGTGCGCAGGACGTTGGTTTGCTTCTTCTTGCCCTCGCACACTTGCACCACATCGGTGAGATCCTGACGCACGTCCTGCAGCATCCGCGCGCCCATCTTCACCTCGCGCTCGAAGAACCGGAACAGAGGATCCTGGGAAGAGCAAACGCTTTCGTGAGTGTTTGAACTGTTTATATGATGCACACAATCTGATCTGCCGTCAAAGACTTTATGAAATCGCAATAAATGGCATGGTTTATGCACCGTTTAAAACATTCAAATGAACAGACGCGGTCGCAACACGAGTCGCTCCGGAAGACCCGCGGGCCGTACCTTGATGTTCTCCACGGTGCGTTTGAGGGGGTTGACGGACTCCGGGATGAGCTGCAGCCAGTTGCGGGCCGTGGTGTGAAGCGTCCTCATCCAGGCCGGCTGCGCGTCAGACGAGGACGTGGTGCGCTGCTTCTTCTCCGTCTCGTAGGCCAGATCGTCCTCATCCTCCAACATCTGCATTTTCAACAGCTTTCCCATCATGTCAGTGCCTGAGCGGGGAGCAGCGGGAGGAAGGAGCAGCCGGGGGAGGAGGAAGTGAGGTACGGGAGGGAGACGCCCACAGGAAGTGAAGGAGGGAGATCAAATTAACAGCTGGACAAACTTGAATGTTCAGGCACTGTGTTAATAAGGAGGTTCAAGTGCTCAAATCCTGACAAGGAGTAACAGGAAGGCTTGCCACGGCCTGATACGGCTAACGCTCGGCGCAAATCGGGAAAACATTACGAAGGAAGCCAAACGGAATAGACCTGAATTACGTGTGGTCTCCTAATGAAGAGTTTGGCGTGTTGGTTGCGTTTCGGTGGTCGACAGTTTATATCTTTTGAGTTTCGTTCATCCGGGGTTCGTGCAGATACTGTAAAATGAAATTCCAGGACTTAAGGATTTTAAGCACTACTTTTTTGATTTGCAAAGACTTCAATCAGAGATCTCACTTATCAACCACAGTTAATTTTCTTTTTCTTTTCTTTTTTTTTTTTTTTTTTTAAAAGGGATTTGTATTTGCATAAACTTTCAATTTTTATTTATTTGTTTTGTTTTATAACTGTAACACCATAATGGTTTCACTTTTCTACTGTTCAATAAAAAAAAAAAAAAGAAAAGAAAAGTTGACAGACTTGTGAAACCACTCCGAAATCCTGATCTGACACAAATGATTCACAATCCACACCCTAAAGTCCTGAAGTGAATCAAATGATTCACGATACACGCTCCAAAATCCCGATCTTAAATCAAATGATTGGAGCGCTTTGAAATGGTAAATCATTTTGCGACGCAATGGTTTAACTGATATTTTCAAGGGTTTTTTCAGGCATTCAATTTCTAAAAGTCAAATTCAAGTACTTCAAGCACTTTAAGCACCTCGTACGAACCCCGTTCATAGTTAAATAACCATTTTTGCACAACAGGGTGAAATGACCCCAAAGCACCAATTAGCGATCGACAGATTGAAACAAAGCGAAAACGACGGCGTCGTGGCAAGTCCAGTGTCTGTCGTTCGTGAGGGCATCGCTGAGGATGACATGCGTTTGAGCAGGACTGAACTGAACTGAACTGTGGAGGAGAAACAGCATCAAAACAAAGCGAGAAACACGACACGGGGCCGGTGACATGACGGCAGTGAAATACAGCTACTGGAGGCTGAGGAGACAGAAGGACACCCGCTCCGCTGCGTACGGCGCTAAAGACCTCTAGCGTACACAGTCGAGGAGGTGTGTTCTGTCAGAAACTCAGAGATGATGAAGAACCGAATGATGAAAGCCTGTGGAAACTGACAGAATGACCTCGAAACAGACAGACAGAGAGAGAGATGAAGACGAGAAGGGTCAGAGTTCAGAAGTAAACACCGTCTCCGTGACAGGCCTGTAGACGCTCGTACCCTGAGTAGTGAGCAGGACCTTCTCGGCGTTACTCGGTAGACCCAGCCACGACGGAGTCTGAGTGTCCGGCAGCATCTCCACCCAATGAATGAACTCCTCGCGCCTGAGCAACAGCAAACACAGTTTAGTTATAAAGCGCTTCATACGCTTTCAGACTCACAGGAAAATAACAGTTAATGGTTCAAAATTCACCAATTATAATTTTTTTTTCTTCCAGCTGTAAGTCGTGAGACTGAATCACAAACAGGGCGACTCGATGTTTACTGGGGTTGTAAAGATGCGTCACATTTGCCGTTATATCGATTTTTGCAGGCAAGGGTCACAGTCATGTGAATTCACAATGTGACGCCTGTTTAGGGCTGGGGGATGTGGCCAAAAAATTATCACCATCATTTTTTTCCATATCAGTCGATATCGATAATTATCACGATAAACTGCATTTCATTCAAGTTTGAAGGAAGATTTTTGCTACAGTGTGGAAGTTGTAAATATCGAGCAGTTAAATGTGGCTTTAAACGATCCTTTATGGTCAAAACATGACGAACACTTCATGTTTTTTTTTTTAATTCTTCACACTTTATCCAGTCAATTTTCCTTAACATAATAAATATCTTCATAGAAAAAAAATCTTAGCTGTGTTTGTTTTAAAAGTAATATTGTTTCAAATCAAGAAACAGGTTTGTTACCTCATAATATTAATAATATAACTTTTGTTGTTTCTTAGAAACACACATTTGAGAGTAGCTTGAGTTTGTTCGTCATCAAAATCAGTCATATCTGTAAACATGGTGGCAACTTCATTTTTATATGGTGAAATTTAATTAATCTGATTGTTTTGAGGTTTTTTTTAATGAACCATTGCTCTTTCATAGTATCATCCATAGATCATGATAATAACAGTTAAAACCACAATAAAGCACCTCAATACCATGGTAAAAATGTAATATGGTTCCTAGGTATTTGTATGAAAAACAGTAACGTCAGTCTAAATACATTTAGTATAAATGCATAAACACTATAGCTTAATCACAAAAAAATACCATTTTTACACTATATTCCATTACTTCTACTTCAATACATTTAATACATGTCTACATTAATAATATAATAAAATCTGACAAATATACCCATATTTCTGACACATAAAACCACTGTGCAGTTAGTGCTACTACCGTAAATCTATAGTAAATGATGGCGATTTGTAGATTTAAAAGTCTTCTGACTGTATTTTTACGATAAACAGAGTCATTTATGTTCCTCACTGAATTCAGGCGCTTCACACTTGGCGCCGTTTAGTGACCGAGACTCATCGACGACCGAACGCATCTGCTCCAGTAAGTTTGCAACATGGTTGCCAGATTTTCACAACAAAAACCACCCAACTGCTACTCACAGCTAGCCCAAAAGTGTTGTTTGGAGGGAGGGGGGATTCCCCTGGTAAAAATAAGGTTCCAAGTGTAAAATACATGTTTTTGGCGGGATTCCCTTAAAATCAGCATTCCAGGGGTAAACATCATTGGAGTCACTTCAACCCGCGGACATGAAAAACAACTCAGCAAGCAATAGTAGGAAAGGAAAGGAAATGACGTGACGTGTGGCCAAGTATGGTGACTCGTACTCTAAATGTGTGCTCTGCATTTAATCATCTAAGTTTTGTTCTGCCTTTGCCACAAACATTATATCAAACATTTATGGAACTCTTGCTGTCATTTATCGAGATGATTCATATCGTGCAATAATTATCGTTATCGATTTATCGCCCAGCCCTACGTCTGCTTGAGCTGTTCATTCATTCATCACTACACCATTCACACCAGACAACGGATTTTTCTTTTTTTTGCTTGTGAAATTCTGCTAATGTGACCGCACTTGCTTTTAACGTCTTTATCTGAGCATTATGTGTAAATCTAAACACAGAAAGATCATTAAACTGAAACGGGTTTGCGCTGACCGGATCCCGTCGGGCATCTTGATGTCCTTGTGTCCGTCCACTTTGAGCGCCAGCTTGAACTCGCTGTCGAAGCTGCTGGTGGTGAAGAGACGCTCCAGGAAGGTGTTGAGGAGCCGCTGGTCGAACTCGTTGTCGATTCGGCCTCCGTAGATGGACTGGGCCATGAGGGTCTTCAGCGCCGCCCACGGGATCTTATCCGGAGAGATGTTCTGCCGACCCTGCGGAGAAACGACAGACGCTCAGAGTCCCTGCGCTCAACCACAGACACAGGAGAACGAGCACGAGGAACGGACTCGAACCTTCGCCGTATCATCCAGCCAGGTGTCCACCGTGTCGCAGGCCGAGCGCAGATCAGACTCTCCGAACTCGTACTTCTTAGACCAGCCGAGCGGAGCGTAACGCAGGCGCTCCTGGATGACGGCGTGGAACCAGGCCAGGAGGAAGTACAGGCGAGCTCTTTCGTTTGGAGACTGAGAGAGAAGACAGACATCGTGAGCGACGAGTGAACCACAACAAACGCCAGCGGACGACCGAAGAAAAGCTCTTCAGCAGAGACATTCTTCTGAAATCAACATCTGGCAACATTCGCAGGGTTCGTACAGATACTGTAAAATAAAATTCCAGGACTTTCAAGGACTTTTCAAGCACTACTATTTGGACTCTCAAGGACTTCAATCAGAGATCTCACTTATGGTTTGATGTTTTCTACTATTTAAGAAAAAAAAAAAAAAAGAGTCACAAAACCGCTCTGTGCAGATACGAATCAAATGATTCATGATTCGCATTACTAGGTTTCTGTCTAAAGCAAAAGATTTGCAAACCCGCTACGAAGTTCCGATCTGAATAATGATTCACATCAGGACTTGGAGCGCGGTTCACGAATCTCGAATCATTCAATTTGCGGAATGATTCAAGAACCCGCTCCAAAGTTCAGATCTAAATCAAATGATTTGCGATACACGATCCGGTTGGATCGCTTCAAAACAGTGAATCATTTTGCGACGCAATGTTTTTTAGATGCTTTACGAGAATCACTTGAAATGAAAAGAAGTCACGAGTTTGAATCAATCGGAGCGGTTCCAGCGTAAATGACTCCCTCAATTGATTCAGTTCATCTTTTTGCATCTTTAGCCATGTTTACGTGACACTGTCAGTACTACAGATGATTTAGCTCCATAGTGTTATGACATTAACTAAAATAGGCAAAAAAAAAAAAAAAAAAAAGTTTTTTTTTTAATTCTGTCAATTTTGAATTGACAGATTTAAATTGAAATTCAAAAAAAATGAAACACTTAAAGATGCATTATCTTTCAACTACCTCTTCAGAAACATTGCTATTTTCAAGGGTTTTTCAGACCTTAAGTTTCAAAAAGTCAAATTCAAGTACTTCAAGCACTTTAAACACCTTGTACGAACCCTGCATTGGTAAAAATGCTGCTGATTCAGATTCATCTGAAGATGGAGAATTAATCACTGACAGCAGATATGAATTGATGTCACTATATTCTTACCACATGCATCACAAAGTGCACATTTTTATCAAAGTACGTACAAAATAATGGTCCTTATGATAATTTCCCATCAATTCAAGTAAATACACAAATCAAGTAAATATGAATCAGATTCACCGCACTGGAGACTCAGCGCCGCAGGGAATCGCTCACCTTGCACATGCGCGCCACAGGAATACTGCTGAACGTGCGCAGCATGTTGGCCTTCATACCGGGAGGAGGCTCGAACACAAAGATGCGTCCGGCTCGCAGCAGGTTCACAGGGACCTGAGGGAGATACGGTCAAACGTCAGACGACGCGATTCTTACGGCACAAAATGAGCACAGGAAGCGATGCGTGACCTTGGGGTTGATCTCCATGGTGAGGAAGAGCCGGAAACTGGCGTGCGGCTGCATGGAGTGAAGCTTCTTCTCCAGCTGCATCAGCCAGCCGGGAGCCAGATGAACGTTCTCCAACATCACCCACCTTAAACACAAACGCACGTGAGATCGTGTGACGAGCCGATCGCGGTCTGACCGACCGATCGAGAGTAAGAAGGGTCAGCTGATCTCCTCTCACCTGCCCGACTTCACCGCCGTGTTGATGTCTCTGTCGGCCTTATTGAAGCCTTCGGCCGAACCTAAAGATGGACCACATGTGTTACTTCACTAGTTTAACAGGACAATTCTGTTAGTTTTTACTGAAAGTAATTAACTGCGTTACTTTTTTTTGTCATCTGGGCTGGCCTTGCTTATTTGCTTTTCAATTAAAAAAAAACAACCTATAAAAGTTACTGTAAGGACGCTTTCTCACCGAAGAAGAATTTGCTTCAGGCTGAAGAAAATGCTCTGCACTTACTCACGATTTCTCTCAACACACGGTCAGTGAATAAATGGGAAAGTTTTTTGAAAAAGGGCACTCGAATGTTTCATTATAAATTTAAAAGTAATGCATTACTTTACTAGTTACTTGAAAAAACGAATCCCCCAACACCGGTCGTGTAAATACTGAAGGTTTTTACCGATGGAAATGGAGGTGATGTGTTTGTTCTGCTCAGCGGCGAGATCTCGCACCAACCCGCTGGCGTCGTATCCGGGCACGGAGCACATCAGCACCGGCGTCCCCGGCTTCACCTGCACACAGAAGCACTAATGCAGCATCTGAACCGTCACAGCGTCAGCACAACGCAGACACGCGTCCTCACCTCGCTGTCCACGATGTTGGCCAGGTCGAGCGGCTGTTCGATGATGGCCATGAAGTTTTCTCCCATGACTTTAGACACAAAGATGTGCGACATGGCCAGCAGACGGTCGGGTCTGAACGCCTGGATCAGCAGCAGCTGGTGGACGGCCTGACCGATCAGAGCTGAGGACAAACACACACACACACACACACACACGTCAGTCCTGCAGACTCTCACAGGGAGCTACGGCGTGTGAAAACGCACTGGACTCACTGGACGTCTTCTCTTCCGTCCACAGGTACGGCACCGACAGCTCCGGCGAGTTGCTCTCGATCCACATGAAGAATTGCTGGAGGACAGAAAGGCACATTCAGACGCTCTGCGGTGAAGAACAGACACAGGACGGACGGAGAGACGCTCACCTCGTCGGCCTGGACTTTGGCCACCAGGTCTTTAAACGCGGGCAGGCGGCTGAGACGCACCATGGCCTCGGACTGCTCGCCGGTCAAACCCTTCACTTTCGGCACGGTCGTCCCGCTCAACACGATCTCTTTCCCACGCAAGAAGTGCTGGAACTCCGCGTCGAACGGCGGCTCGCTGGGAAACACGAGAGAAAACATCTGAGCCCCACATCCTCAGAAAACAAACGCAGCTCTGATCTCAGATGATCGTGAACAAAACCACGACTCTCAGACAGAGTTAAAGCTCTAAAGGTCAGAAGTCAGATTATTCTCTTTCTGTAAATCTCAGCTGTAATCACGGTCCTGCTCTCATCTGATCTGAACACACACGATCACCAACACAGATCGCTCTGAGGTTCACTTTAAACTTATTACTAATAAAATAAGGATGTAGAGGACGTTAAGCAGAATGTGATTCTTTTCTCACTGATGCTTTGCATTCACACACGCACAGATCTACAAACTCGTGTCAATTACATAGTTTAAAAAAAGAAATAACTGATTCAAGTGGAGATGAACTCCCTTATTAATTTATTAAAGTGCATTTGTGAAATCTGGACATTGTTTCTAGATGTTTGTACCTGGTCAAGCCCTTCAGATTGATGCGGGTGAGCAGCATGGCAAACGTGATGTGATCCTGATGCAGCATTCCTCGAGCGACTCGGTTAAACGCCACCTGAACAGAACAAAAACGACACGCTACTCAATATTTCCTGAATAAATACAAAGTGAACGCAAAAAAATGCTGGCACAACACAGTTTTTCATGCACCTGTGAAGTGTGGCATTTTGGGCTTTTTGGTTTTTCATAAAGTGTTTTTTCAGACTAGTGTAGAGAAAACGTCCAAAAGACACTGTTAAGAGTTTCTTTTATAGCACTTTATCTATTTGTGTCAATAGATTTCAATTACAATACATATTTTAAAGGCCGTTTTCTCAAAATTACTTTCTCTCCCTCACTGAGCCATAAATCAACACTTCAGCAGCACTTACACACACCACACTTTACATTTGTATTCCTGTCTATATCCTGAAGGTTTTTACAGAGGGATTTGTTCATATATAATTTGCTTAATTATATACAACATTTTATAAAAAATAAATAGTGTTTTCTGCCTGATCTAAGTTTTTTCTGAATTATGGAGTGACAAAATGAGATGCACAAAATTCCCTCTGTAAAAACATTTGACTGTAATAAAAATTAAACCAGCATTTAGATTTTTGTACTAGAAATGTATGCAATTTAGCATTATTTCATTAAATAATGCCTCACTTGCATATTTAAACCTAACATTTTAGAAAACTTGTATTACAAAAATGTTTGCAATTATCAATGTAATCAATCAACAGGGTAAGGAAGGTGATAACTGTTTTTTTTTTTTTTTTTTTTTTTTACCCTTTTCACCTGCAGTGTCTCGCCTTAACTGAACAGGAAAAATAAATCCGTTTTTGTGCAAGAGACAGGAATCTGCCTCAGTCGGGTCTATTCCTATGTGCTAAATGTTTGGTCCTTCGGTGCTCAGATGCATCTTTTCTCACCTGGAACAGGTCTTTGGTGATGACAGACAGGCGCTGCGTGTGGTCGCTCACACTCTTCAGGTTTGAGTTCTCGTATAACACGGTGTGGTAGATGTCCAGGAAGAACTGCAGCGAGTACTGATACAGGAAGTGCATCTGTGAAAGAGACAGACCCGCATGAGCCAGAGTTCACACACACACACACACACACACACACACACACACACGACATGAGGAGTGCGGCAGAGCCGTGACCTGGTTCAGAGCCTCCATGGTGAAGTAGATGCTGCTGCAGGCTGTGGACAGAGACAGATACTGCTGAGACACCGTCTCCACTTCCTGCATGACGATGTCCGTTTCCTCCACTTTTCTGGTCACCTCCGCCGCTTCCTTCTTCAGGTTCTCCAGGGTGGTAATGATGGTGTCGTCGTCCAGGATGCGACCCTTGACCTCGTTCAGGGCCTGCAGGAGCGATTTCTCCAGTTGACGCAGACGCAGCTGGAACTCACCTGAGCGGATTCAACAAAACCACATTAACGACGAGCACTTCCTCAAAGAGTCGACAAGACGTCCTGTGACATTCTCTGTCGCTCACCCTGCAGTTTCAGGAGGTCCGATCGTTTCTCGTCCACGTCGGGACGCTCGGCCTTCAGAACCTCGTTGAGACACTGGCTCTGCAGGCTGCTGCGGGTCACGGTGAAGTTCACGAAGGTCACACGTGAGCAAAGGTCAGGAGGGAACTCAACCTGCAAAGACACGTCACAACGCAACCGTTACCCGCCTGCGTGTCGTGCTGCATAATTAATCGGCAAAATAACCGAGTTTGATCACAGCCGCTGCCATTACCGACGACCAATCAGAGGCGTTAAATGAGTCACTGCGCAGAAGAGTCAGCACCATCATAACACAAAATACAAACGCAATATAAACTGAGACTCAGTAGGCAAGTTTCCATCCAGTTTTTTTGCGATGTTTTGTTATCAACAGAGAATATGCGTTAAAAAACGTTGTGAAATTTGCTGTCTCCAGCCTGTTTCCATTCAACTGTTTTTTCCCGATAAAAAGGTGTGTGCGATGAGCTTCACGCTGCTACAAGTAACACACATTTAAATGCAAGAGCAAATCGGCTAAAATGACAGTTCTGTGCGAGTCATTGACGACAGCCATGATTGACACAGTAACCATAGCAACATGAGAGCACCACCACTATGGCAAGGCGAAGAGTGTGATCAGAAAACCTGTCTGATGTCGGCTATGTTAGCTAGCAAAGATGCATTATGTCCGGTAACTGTACTGTGTGCTCTATGCGTCGTCTAAATATTAAGCATATACAAATATAAGTAACGTAACTTCAGTTGACTTGGGGAAATAATCAGCATTTATGATTTCTGTCATAATCATTCAGCCCTATTTGTTCTGACCGAGACGGTGTGAAGCACATGAGATCTGGGCAATGGAAATCACGTACGGTCGGGTCTCGTGTGGAGAGGAAGATGACGAACGAAGGCGACAGATCGATGTCCTGATCTCCCAGGGTGATGAGCACTCGGCCGCCGGTCCTGCGCACCTCTCTGTTGAGCACCGGGTTCAGTATGGGGTCGTAGCTCTCCACGTCCTGAGAGAGAAACAGGGAAACAAAGACTTGAATGAGCAAACGTCCAGACCCTGACAGATGAAGGACAGAGATTTTCTACAGGGAACATCAGACGGAGTCTTACCTGCACCAACAGAGGGTTGCCAAATCTCAGAGCGCTCTCCAAATTCTTCCTGAAGGCATCGTCTAAAAAGCTGGTGCGGGTGATCTTTTTGTCTTTATATTCGTTCATGATGAACTCCGTGGCCTGACCTGACGGGTCGATGATTAGCGGATACCTGCAGAACACGACACGCGCGTCAGAAATCACCAACGGCCCTTCAACGGGCCATATCACCAACGGCGCATATGCAGACTCACCTGTTGAACCTCTTCAGCATGATGGCGTTCTCGGTACACAGGTCGTCGGCCGGCAGAGAGTTGGCCTGCCAGCGCAGCCTCTCATCCGCGTTGGACAGGTACTCGGTCCTGGCGATGTCTGTGCGGAACTGGATGGAGAAAGCACAGGTTTCAATCGTACAGAAAGGATTTAAAGCAATAAACGTTTTCCAGCTGTAATGCCGTGCAGTATTATTCCACAACATTACAGCACTCTACAGTGCGACTTTGAAAAAAATATTTAGGAGCATCAGTGCGACTGACCCCATCAACATATCTGTGTTTGCGCTGAGGGGAGATTCAAAGGTTTCTACATGTTTTTGCAGTGTTAAGTAATGAATCACAGACAGATCTCACCAATCCCTTCATAAACAAAGTGTAAATAAGAGATTGTGCAGTGTAGAGAACTTCATTCATTATAATGGAACTTCGTGATGAACTAAGATGAGTGACAGCTTTTAATGATTATTGAGGGAGTTTGTAAATGAGATACTGATTTAATACAACAGTTCAATAAACAAGAAGTTAATATGAAGTGACTTTGTGTGACTATAACACTATTGCCTGATTTTGCGCCATTTCATCTTGAAAAATAGTTTGAAACAAGTCACCACTGAGCCGCTGCACATCTCCATTCACACACGGCGCTGTTTCCTTTATGAACGAACATGCGTTTTTAAATGAATTTAAAGATTAAAGATTTACAAATGAAATTAAGCAGATATCTTTTCAGTTCATGTAATATTTAGAATTAGAACATTTAGATTTAGTTATAAAAATGCCAACAAAACTCCCCAGTAAATCACCTTAAGGAGTCAACAAACAGAAGTAAGTGTGAAGCCCTGCATTATATGTACCTGAACGTTGGCCTGCTGGAGATGATGGGACCAGGTGGTGAAGAGGTTCTGTCTCATCTGCTGATCGAAGTATCCAGCGTAAGCGATGAAGGCAGCGGAGAGCAGACAGTCTCCGGCGATGGTGGACATCTGGTTCTTGAAGGTCTCGCTGGTCTTTTCCCATCGCTCCCTCTCAGCAGATAAACTCTTCAGCAGGGCTGTGCTGCGGTTCACCTGCACCGAACCAAGAGATCAGAAGACTAGTCAACCAGCTGAGCTTCGACACACAGTTGTTCAAAGAATATCACGACTAGCAGGAAGACTAATGCGCCACAGGGTAGTCGGCGTGAGCGTCGCAGTCGTACCTTCGCCTCCACGGCGGCCAGATCGGCTTTGATGGCCTGAGCTTCAGAGATGAGCACGGCGTACTCCTCCTTGTAGCGCGCGATGCTGGCCTCCAGATCCCGGATCATCTGCTCCACCTCCTCGGCCTTCGTCTTGTTGTCTTTAGCGTCGTCCTCCAGTTTCTGCAGCTCGTTCCTCAGGGGCTCCACCCGCTTCAGCATGTCTGCGTAATTCAGCTGAACACAAAGCCAGAGATCAGCACCGGAGTCGCCGCGCTCGCGCACAGCCACTGCGGTCGGTGTCGTACCTGAGCGATGGCCCATTTGACCATGGGCCCGCAGGCCAGGGACGCCCGGTTGACCTGCTCGTAATTGTAGCTGGGGTTGGACATGTAGTTCTTCTTCATCTTCTCACGGATGGAGTCACTAGGACAAATGAAGAGCGTTAGAATGAAGCCGACTGCGATTTCATCATGACACAGAACGAGGATGAACTCAACTAAACATCTACACACTCACACACATGATCTCTGGGACTTTTTTGTCAGCCAAAACCCTTTGAGCTACAAGATTTTCTTCAAGTTCAAATATGACATTTACACAACAGATCGATAAACAAAAAGTTTATATTTCAGACATAATATTGTCTGTTTTGCAAACAAAACTAGTTTAAATCAGAATTACTGTGTGTTTCTCATTTCTGAATGAATCAGCTGTTTGAACAATGAATGAATCCATGAGTTTTATGTTGAATCAAAACATGACTTTCTAAGACTACTGTTTTTTTCAAATTAATAATAATAATACTATTCAATGCTTTTCTCATCTAACATACTGGGGGGTAATTTATGAGCACAAATTGATGTGCGATTAAATTGCCAAAAAATATTCAGATCATCATGTAATAAATTAGATGACATTTTTTTAAAACAACTTGACAGCCCTTATTTCAATGACTTAAGGCATTCAGATGTTCACAGTCAGTTCACAGACCACAAAACCAGTCATAAGGTTCAATAAGTTTTCCACTGATGTGTGGTTTGTTATGATAGGACAATATTTGGCCGAGATACAACTATTTGAAAATCTGGAATCTGAGGGTACTTAAAAAAAAAAAAAAAAATTATATATATATAATAATAAAAATATAAAAATATTGAGAAAAATCACCTTTAAAGTTGTGCGAATGAAGTTCTTAGCAATGCATATCACTAATCAAAAATTAACTTTTAATATATTTACAGTAGGAATTTACAAAATATCTTAACGGAACATGATCTTTACTTGATATCCTAATGATTTTTGGCATAAAAGGAAAATCGATCATTTTTGACCCATATAATGTATTGTTGGCTGTTGCTACAAATAAACCTGTGATACTTCTGACTGGTTTTGCGGTCATATTACTAAACAGAATATTTAAACTATTTTTAAATGTTCAATTTATCTGTTTACTCTAACATTACATTTATGATTAAATAACCATCTTTTCATCAGCTCATGAACCCCGGTTTGGGAATCCACGCCGTGTCGTCTGAATGACGTAAGACGGAGGCCGTCTCATACCTGAGAGGAAGATGTATGAAGGATGAGAATACCTCATGTCCTCAGAGACAAAGTTGACTATGCTGGAGATGAAATTGTCTCTGATAATAACTTGTCTGATCTTTTTCCAGTCATTAGTTTCCTCCCCCAGCAGGAGGCAGATCGACTCTAGAGCCAGTTTAACGGCTGCCGGAGGGTTGGCCATAGCGCGAACCTCAACGAGATGCTGCTTCTTAATCGAGCTGACCGCTAGAGAGGGAATGGGGACAAATGAGGACACATGCGTTCACGCGGGGGGAGCGGAGCGGCCGCGGCGCCGGAAAGAGGGACCGTGTCACGAGACGAGCCAATCAGAGCATCTGTGCCCCATTCTGGGCCGGCACTTCATTACAACGAGTTTGCGTCTCGCGCAGAGACGCGGACCACGGTCGTCCTCTTTAGACGCTACGGCCGCCGCTCCGCACCCGGCAGTCAGTCACCTGATCTCATCAGCAGAAAAGTTCACAATAGTGGGGATGAAGTTCTCGCGCATTATGATGGAGCGAATCTGCTTCCAGTCGGTGGTGCTCTCGCCCAGCAGCAGACAGATGGACTCCAGAGCCAGCTTGACTGCCGCCGGCGGGTTGGCCATCGATCGCACCTCCACTAAGTGCTGCTTCTTAATCGATTTAACAGCTAAACGAGCCACAAGCCGTGAGCAGAGGAAAGAGTGAAGACAGGAAGAGGTTAGCGCAGTGAAAAGACCACCGAGCACCGCTGGCAAACACACACGAGAAAAGCCGAAAGCAGAAAGAACACAAGGAAATATCCACTGACGAACACTAGGTGGCGCTTCTGAGCAGATGTAAAGAATCATTTTGATCGCTAGCCAAATATTTCTCATGTAGGACAGCAGCAGTGAATATTTCCTTAGTGGATCACAATCGACAGGAAACGATTTCAAACTAACACCGTATTTAAAGGAGACGTTCACTTACAAAACAAAAATTCACAGATAATGTACTCACCCCTTTGTCATCCAAGATGTTCGTGTCTTTCTTTCCTCACTCAAAAAGACATTGTTTTTTTGAGGAAACCATTTTAGGATTTTTCTCTATTAACTTCTATGGTTCCCGCAAATTTGAACTTCCAAAATGCAGCTTAAGTACCGACCCAGTGTTTATAATGTGAACATGCAAAAAAGATCTAACACCCGCGATGTAGAACGATTTTCAAGTGAAAATGAAATTTTTAGACGTACCCTAACTGTCATGACTTGGGGAAACGATAACCAATCATTTCACTAGATGAGACCCTTTTTTCCTCAGCTGGGATCGTTTAGAGCCCTTAGAAGCTGCATTTAAACTGTTTTTTGGACGTTCAAATTTGGGAACACCATTGAAGTCCACTATATGGAGAGAAATCCTGAAATGTTTTCCTCAGGTAACAATTTCTTTACGACTGAAAAAATATACGACAAAAGACACAAGGGGACGAGTACATTATCTGTAAATGTGTGTTCTGAAAGTGAAAAACATGATAATCTGGACAAACGGCAACACCAGCAGTGGAAGAGCGGGGGAGAGCGGAGGGAACCGTACCGTTCTGAGCCTCGATGACCGCCGGCTCCACCTGGTCCAAATCCTGCTTCACTCTCAGCTGCTTGTCTTTGATCACTTCCTGCTGCTTGTAAACCGCTTCCTGTATCTCCTGACTCATGACCTGTTAAGCAAAACGAAAAACAGCCGGTGGGTTACGAGAGCAGAGGATGGAGAGGACTGAACCCTGAATGTGCTAAAAACCCAAAAAAACAATGACTCTTGCCTTCTTCTTCTCGGCCTCCTGCTGGTCTTTCACCATCTTCTTCAGCTTGTCGTTGGCAGCAGCGTTTTTGACCTCCAGTTCCTGACTCTTGATCCGCAGGTCACGCCGCAGCTCCTCCACCTGAGACGTCGCACGGTTAATAACGCAAAATAAGCATGTGCATACATGTCTGTATGTGCGGCGACGTACCTGATCGACGGTCTCTTTGATTTTGCGCAGACCCACATTCAGATGCATCTGCTGCTCCTCCAGTTCGCTGCGTTTCTCGTTGAACAGGTTGGCGTAGTGGTTGATGAAGTCCAGGTAGTGGCGCGGGGTGATGGCCATAGTGCGGCCGCCACGCTTCGCCAGACGGTTGTTAGCCTAACACACACACACACACACACACACAGAGAAAGAGAGAGAGAGAGGTAAGATATCACAGCGTGCATTGAAGTTGCCAAAGCAAATCTCATCAGACGGCGATGGAGACGCTCTCTGACCTGATGCAGCGTCTGATGCACAAACACGCAGCCGTTGACGATGGCCTCGCGGTGGGTGGGCGGCTGCGGTAGTTTGTCGTACACGATGGGCATGTAGTCGGGCACTTTGTAGTTGGGCTTCTCAAGGTCCATCTTACTGGTGAACTCTTTACCCACCTGATAGAGCGCTTCAGTGGACCAATCGCCAAACCAGTTGAGCACACACCTGAGGAGCAAAAAAACATGTGACATTCATCCAACAAAAACAATTCTGCATCTGCTCTACTGTGGTTAGTGAATGAGCACACGAACTCTTCATTTAGCAGACATTCAAGGGTTAGTTCTCTTCCAGAACAAAAATGTACAGATAATGTACTCACCCCCTTGTCATCCAAGATGTTCATGTCTTTGTCTTCAGTCGTAAAGAAATTGTTTTCTTGAGGAAAACATTTCAGGATTTTTCTCCACATAACGGACTTAAATGGTGCTCCTGATTTTGAACGTCCAAAATGTAGATTAAATGCAGCTTCAAAGGCTCTAAATGGTCCCAGCCAAGGAAGAAGGGTCTTATCTAGCGAAACGACTGATTATTTTCAAAACAAATTGACAATTGAAATACTTTTTAAATCTCAAATGCTCATCTCGTTTAGCTCTGTGTGAACTCTTGTGTAATCCGGGTCAATACAGTTAGAGTATGTCGAAAAACTCGAAAACTATCTTGTTTTCGTCACAAACTTCAAAATCGTCCGACATCGCTGCTTTACCTTTTTTTGTAAAGGGCGTTTGATCTTCTGATCTTTGCATGTTCACTTTGTAAACACTGGGTTGGTACTTCTGCAGCGATGTAGGCCGATTTTCAAGATGGGAGTTTTTTGACAAACCCTAATTTTCATGAACCAGAAAAAAAATGGTTCAGGCAGACGAGCGTTTGAGGCTAAAAAGAATATAAATTGTACTTTTTTTTGGAAAATGACCAATTGTTTCGCTAGATAAGACCCTTCTTCCTCGGCTGGGATCGTTTAAAGCCCTTTTGAAGCTGCATTTAAACTACATTTTGGACGTTCAATATCAAGAGCACCATTTAAGTCCATTATATGGAGAAATATGAAAAAAACAGTTTCTTTACGACTGAAGAAAGAAAGACATGAACATCTTGGATGACAAGGGGGTGAGTACATTATCTGTAAATGTTTGTTCTGGAAGTGGACTTTTCCTCTGAATAAAATTATCTGACAAATACACAAATGTACCTGTTGAAGAGGGCAGGTGAGGTGGCGGCACGGTCCTTCAGGCCCTCTGACGACGGGTTCATGGTGAACACCACGTGCAGGTTCCTGATCACCTGACTTGTGAACCATTTGTACAGCTCCTCATGAGTGTCCAACATCAAGCCCTCCTTCTGCGCTCCTTCCTTGCACTGCGTCATCAGCGTGGCGTACTCGTCGCCCTCGAACAGACCGGGAACCTGCAACAGCACAGAGCGATCAGAACACACGACGACTCCGAGACGGAGAGCGGTTGTCCGTTCACGTGTCGCACCTCTCCGTTGGCCAGCAGCGTGTTCATGCGCTCCAGGAAGCCAGAGTCCAGCACGTTCGACTCGTCCATGATGAAGGCGATCTTCTCGTTCTTGCAGCCGGAGCGGCGGAGGACCGTTCGCAGGTCTTCGTCAAAGTCCTCGCCGGTGTATTTCCTGTGGACCTGTGTGGACACAAATAGAGTTACTAAAGCCTCAAACAAACAAAATCTGACAGGAAATCAAATGTGTTTTTGCTCCAACCTTGATTTGATATACACTCAATCCATTCATCCAGGCCACGAAGCGGGAGAGCGTCGTCTTCCCAGCGCCGCTGACGCCGATCAGGAGCAGGTGACCCTGTGGCTGACGGAAGATTCTAGAGAGAGAAAACATCAGCATGACGTCACTAAACCATCAAAGGAGCGACGTAAACCGTTGTGTTTTTGGTTTTTCGATACCTGTCGATCCTCAGCACGTGATCCAGAACCTCATTGAAGAGCACCAGAGGAACGTCCAGCTCCTCCTCGTAGAACACCTTCAGTCTGGCCTTCACATAGTCGCGCAGCTCCTCCTGCTCCACAGGAACGTAATCCTACGGGAGAACACAGGAGCGGTCAGTCGTCTCAGAGTCTGCGGTGACGTCTGGAAGAGTTTAGCTCAGCCGGTCACTCACCTTGGAGAGCCAGTTACTGTACAGGATGGGTCTGTTGAGGGCTTTGTCACGGTCAATGTTGGGAAAGTGTTTGAGGGCGACCATGTCGATGTTCTCATCGGTCCAGCGTCTCTCCTCATCCTCCACCAATCTGTCAGGAGAATCAGTGTGCAATTTCACAACAATGAACCGCACACTTGTATGTTTCGGTATGCTTTGAAATGTAACACTGTTAGAAGACAATGTTACCGATTTGCTTCCCATTTTGGAACAATGTTACAAACTGATCTACAGGTCTGAAAAGAGCCTTTAAAGGAGTAGTTCACTTCCAGAATAAAAATGTACAGATTACGTACTCAAATTCCAAAATGTAGTTTAAATGCAGCTTCAAATGGCTCTAAATGATCCCAGCCGAGGAAGAAGGGTCTTATCTAGCAACATGATCAGTCATTTTCAGAACAAACTGACAATTTATATACTTTTTAACCTACAATGGTCGTCTTGTCTTGTCTCTGCATTGCGGGTCAATACAGTTTAGGGTAAGTTGAAAAATTCCCACCTAATTTTCTCCTCCAACTTCAGAACCAGATTACACAGAGTTCATACGCGCATGACAGAGCTAGACAAGACGAGCATTTGAGGATAAAAAAAAAAACATATAAATTGTCAATTTGTTTCGAACATAACCAATCGTTTTGCTAGATAAGACTCTTCTTCCTCGGCTGGGATCGTTTAGAGCCTTTGAAGCCGCATTTAAACTACATTTTGGAAGTTCAAACTCACGGGCACCACTGAAGTCCCCTATATGGAGAAAAATCCTGAAATGTTTTCCTCAAGAAACAATTTCTTATGAACTGAAGAAAGACATGAACATCTTGAATGACAAAGGGGTGAGTACATTATCTGTAAATTTTTGTTCTGGAAGTGAACTTCTCTTTTAACTCACCGGTCCTGGAAGAGTCGCAGCGCTTCGTGAGCCCAGATGCGAATCAGACCCTCCACAGGAAGTGTCTCCAGTGGCCGCAGGGCCTCAAAGATGCCTCTGACCCAGCGGGTCATCTCTCTCGGAGAGTAGATGTAGTGTGGCTGCGTGTCCTGAGTGAATCGCTCCTGTTCGAACACACGCAGAGTTCAATCCAAAGCAGTCAAGAATAACATTTCATCAGCTCGACCGTGGACACAAAGTGTTCAAAATACAAACCTGAGACATTGTGTAGAACTCCACCATGGCCGCCGTGAGCGGCTCAGCGAAGGTCCGCAGCGACGGGATGAGTCTGAGCATGGCTCTGTTGAAGGTGCCGTAGATCTGCGTGAGCGAGGCGGGGCCGGGATAGTCCACGTACACCACCGGCACGTGACGCAAAAACCTGCAAACGGTCACACGGGTTAGGTCACAACATCACTGAACACATTAGCCATTATTAGCAGAGATGATGCCAACAGGTGAACCTGTAAGACAGCGGCTTCCTGCCAGGGTCTGTGGGAGGGTTACAGGCACCGACGAACTGGATCCGCTCGAGCTTCACCCACGTCTGGTCTGAGGTGCGGTAGAAGCCGCCGTGCTCCACCATCTGAAAGCAACACATCGCGGGTTACGCCGCGCACAAACGCAACAGCAGGAGCCGAACAACGCAAGTCGCTCGCTCACGACGTACCTGTCTGATGAAGGAAATGACCCGCTGCGTGCCGTACTTGTCCATGTCAGGCAGGTTGATCTCGTCGCAGAAGAGCACCAGCCATTTGCCCAGCTGCACGGGAGCCAGAACCACTCCGTTAGGAGTCCTGCGGTACTCGCAGTAATGATCGAATGTCTTCAGCAGCAGCTCTGGGGTCGTAGCGCTAGAGAAGTTCAAACCCACCACCTGGGGAAAAACACATTTTCCATGAACCGTCAAACTATTGATAACTAAAAATCATAACACAGGGCTCTACAGTACAACTGAAAACTACTGCGTGAGACTATGAAAAAACATTTATGCGCATCAGTGCGACTGACCCCATCAGCATATCTGTGTTTGCACTGAGGGGGGATTCGAGGATTCTACGTGTTTTTGCAACATTGAGTATTGAATCACAGACTTCTCTCACATATCCTTTCATAAAGTGTAAATAAGAGACTGATTGTGCAGTGTAGAGAGCTTCATTCATTGTAATGGAACTTTGCGATGAACTAAGACGAGTGACAGATTTTAATGATTTTTAAGCGAGTTTGTAAATGAGATACTGATTTAATACAACAGTTCAATAAACAAGAAGTTAATATGAAGTGACTTACATTGTCTGACTATAACACTATTGCCTGATTTTGCTCTATTTCGTCATCAAAAATAGTCTGAAACAAGTCACMACTGAGCCGCTGCACATCTCCATTCACACACAGCGCYGTTTCCTTTATGAATGAACGTGCGTTTTTAAACGAATCCAGTGAGTCAATGATTCAATTTCCCATTCATAAAGAAATTATTCCTGAATAAATCAGCCGTTCGAACGAATCAAATGAATGAATGATTCAGTAATTAAATTAGTGACTTGCCGCCACCTACTGGCAGATTTAGTTTCATTTTTAAAGTATCTTTTCAATTCTTTAAATCATTTAATATTTCTATAATCAAAATGTTATATTTAAAACATCAATCTCAACATTTTTATGAATTTGACTGCACTCATGCTCCTCTGAGCCTCATTAAACACATGAAAACCTACAAGACACTGTTGTGTTCTTCTGTCACCTCTGTAATACAGATTAATCTGATCTCGTTTGATTGGTGACTTATTCTTATTCTGTTGTTTTAATTACACTTTTTTTAAAAAGCTTATAAAATATATGAATTTGACACAAAATATGACATACATTTAATAAAGTTAGAAAAAAATGCCATTACAAAGGTAAAAACAAAATTCCCCTGTAAATCATTTTAAGGTGTCAAATATCACCTGGTAATGGAAAGGCTAATTACTGATCAGATTTTCTGATTATTGATTAGATGGTGCACCTAAAAGTTTGACTGTGCTCCTACATTTTTAAGTTAGGAGCACAAGGGCTTCTAAAAAGTAAGCGCAGAGCCCTGTATAATAGAGCTGTGCCAGTGGATTTGCATTAGGAATATTGGATTGGTTTATCTGCAAGACGAAATCCTGGCTCTCCAAATGTAACTCTCCAAAGTGTCCAGTGAACATTGATCGATTCTCACCTCCATGTCTGGCAGGGCTCTCAGGGCACTGAAGAGGGTCATGGTTTTCCCGGAGCCCGGCGGCCCACAGAGCACCAGAGGCTTGTGTTCAGCCAGCCAGGTGTAAAGAAGAGCTTCGTGACGCACCGTATCCAGAGTGGGCACCACCACGTCCGGCGACGCCACCTTGTGCGTCTCCACCTCGATCTGAGGCACCTTACCCTGCCAGGACTGCCACTCGCCCGTGATGGACACCTGACAGATTACAGAGCAGCGTTAGTGACGCACGCTCACCTCAAACATTCACACTCAATCTTGGTCTGTTCGCACCTCATAGTCGATGATCGGCACGTTCGGCGCAGACGGGAGCGACACGGTGGTGATGCGGCGAATGTATTCACCCAGCTCCGCTCGCATCTTCAGCCTGCTGTCGCCCGAGAAGGACCACAGCACCGCGTAGATGAGATATTTCTGCAGGACATGGTCAAAGATTAGCACGTATCGGTCATTTCTAGCACGAAAACGCACGAAACGGCTCGTTCGCGATCGTCGCACCTGCATGTATTTCTCCAGCTGGTCGATGGGCATGGGGAAATCAGGGTGGTTGTTGTTGTAGAGGGCGACGTTGCGACAGGCCTGATGCAGCATGGAGAAGAGCGAACTCAGCGAGCGCAGTCGCGTGAAGTCCATGATGTGCTCCATCTTTGACGCGTGTTCCAGAGCCTTGATGACCAGACCGGTGGAGGTGAAATACGGCTGCAGAACCGCAGCAGCGTCTCTCTGGATCTGCGGATTAAACACAAGAGGCTCAAAAACTGACAGAGATAATGGAGAACAACACAAAACTAACAGCACACAGAATGGGATTATGGGTTATTAGGGCCATGCTGAAACAGTCAGATTCTCCTTTCCATATTCTATCAGTACTTCCAGATCCTCGTTTCAGTGTTAAACTATAACCCTTTGAAGTCTCAAATCTGCTCATCAGGACCTTGAGAAGAGCATCCAGAAATCTCACTTATTAAGCAATGTCTTATCCATCAAATTATTATTTTTTTTTTATCTATCACATTCTTAGAAAAGATAAATAGGTAAATGAAAATATACTAATAAAATGATACGCAAAGTTACGATCAAATGACTCATGAACCCACTCTGAAACCCCGATCTAAATCAAATGAATCGCGATCCACACTCCGCAGTTC
>JAHKKF010518563.1:31922-57556 GCA_019740295.1 Labeo calbasu
CCGATCAAATGATTCACGATCCTGTTCCGAAAACCTGATCTGATTCAAGTACTTCAAGCACTTTAAGCTCCTCATACGAATCCTGAGAAATGATCTTCCCAAGCCTCCAAAAGATCTCACATCTTTTGATCAATGTTTATTTGTTCATCTTTCAATTATCATTGGATTGCACTGCATTTTACGTTTGGATCATTTGAATCTCATATTACCAAGACATATTATTGGATATAGAGCGACCACTGATATTCACATCATTTTATATCGTTTTGCGTGTCGTTACCTGCAGCATAGGTGAGGCGGCCTCCTCGCCCTCATCCTCCGTGGCCTTCCTCATGCGCTGAGCCTCATCCTCACCCTCATCCAGCGGGATACTCCGCAGACGTGCGAGGAAGTTGTTGAAGATCATGTCGGTGCTGAGAACGTCCTCGCTGAACCAGACCATCCCGCAGCGAGACACGGTGGCCAGCGTGGCGTATTTCAGGTCCTGCACCTCAAACATGACGCGCACCTGTGTGACGAGAGCAGTCACATCATCATCATCATCATCATCATCACTACAGATTCAATCGTTAGATCAGCAGGTCCGTACGTTGGGCGGCAGGCTGAGACGCTCTCCGTTGGGAAGAGTCAAGAGTTTGTTGTCGTCCAGCACAGAGTTCAGATTCTCCACCCACTCGGGATCCACGTCACCGTCGAAGATGATCCACTGACGCTTCTGCAGCTCCCCGCGAACGTTATCGATGATCCTGAACAAACGCAGCGTATAATGACAAACGTCAGAACGAACCTAAAATCACAATCAGAGACGTGATGAAAGAGGACGACTCACTTCCTGAGCACGTGCGTGAAGAGCCCGTCGGTCCACTCGCGCGTGTTGGGGTCCAGCGTGCCGTACAGGTGGTCTTTGCTGATGGCTTTGGGGTCGATGATGTGAGCGACGCCCTCCACGCCCTCCAGCCTCTCCAGGGCTTTGAGCAGAACTCTCCAGGCCATGGTCTTACCGCTGCCCGACGGGCCGACCATCATCAGCCCGTGGTTGATCTGCGTGATCTGATAGAGCTGCAGGACCTGAGGAAGAAGAGAAGCAAACAGGTCAAGACTCACGACCGACCGCTTTCTCAGGCACAAGCGTGCAGATACTGAACGCGTCTTACCTTCTCCACCCACATGCTGCCCACGTCGTCTCCGTCTCCGTACGTGAGGTACATCTCGGCGCAGACCTTCTTCAGCTCGTCTCGCAGCGCCGTCATCTCTCCTCGCATGTACTGAACGCCGGGAAACACGTCGGACAGCAGGCTGAAGAGCAGCGGGATATCCTCGGCCACCAGCTTCGGCACCATGGTCTCACACACGCTCTGGATCAGAATCTGACGATTGAACACGTGAACGCGACAATAAGAGATCACGACGATAATAACAAGCAATGGGTTTACCCTTTAAACTCACATGACTGTCAACATGACACCAAACAAAGTCTGTTTTCTTTCATTCATGTTCCTCATTTTACTGTGAAAGTTGCACATGAATCTTCATAAGCTTTTATCAAAATGATAGTTCGAAACCGATTTCGAAAACCAGACTATCAAAACCACCTAAAATCCCACAGGCTTTCATTGAGGGGGTGAAAACTTTTACATAAAGAGCCCTGTGGTGCATCTGAGCTATTTATTGCTGTAACAAAGCTTAAAAACTCCCTACAGCTAAAACCAGTCTAAGCTGAACGGCTGCTTTAGCTGGTCTCCCAGGCTGGTTTTCAAGTAGTGGTTTTGGCCAATTTTTACACGCTAGTAACTGGCTAATCATTCTAGCAACATGCTAGTATCTTGTTTTTCACGCTAACAACATGCTAATCATGCTAACATGCTAGTAACTTCCTAATCATGCTAACAACATTGTATTCAGCTAAATCATAACAGCAACATCAACTTTCACACTTTTACAACTGCTTCAAACTTTCAGGCTAGGCTTTCCCAAGCTAACTCAAAGTTTGTTCTCAGATTTTACTCATCTAATTTATTTTGTTGGCCAACTCTTTTAAAAATAAGTAAATAAATAAATGAATAAATAAATAAATAAATAATAAGTGCATTCACAATATGTACACTACATAAATCTCAACTGCTTGACTGTTTGCATTGTTACAAAATGTATATTATTGCACAGCTCTAATCTTCTACACGCAACTGTCAGACATGAACATGTTATAAACATTAACATTAATTTTACGTAAAGCTCCTGTGAAACACTGTTTTGTGAAAAGAGCTATAGGAACACATTTTGAAGACTTTACTTATCTTTCCAATCTCTCACTCTCCTGTAATATAGGCACGTTTGACTATCAACTCTCGTGCTCTACACATCCTGTTTGCTTTAGAAACACAACACATTACAGTAGTAAAATGCCTTCGACAGTCTTCCGTTTCAGGATCGTTCTGCTTCCCTTCGCTCATCTCACCTCTTGCTCTGGAAGGTTCTCTGCGATCTCGTTCTCATCCACGTCCTCACCGCGCTCGCACTTCTCTCGTTTGATTTTCTGGATGCGTTCTCGTTTGACGTTTCCAGCGCTGATCAGCACGCTCTTGAGCGCTCGCAGACCGAAGTCGTAGTGAGACTGAGACGACAGCTGCTCGTCACACAACCTGCAACGACAGACCAAAGCGGGGTTACGTTACGACTTACGCACGTACAATAACGAGCTCATCCAGACACGAGCGTACTTGAAGAACGGGACGATCTTTTTGGCGAGGATCTCGGCGGTGCGGAAGCCCTGCGAGTACAGCATGACCTGAGCGATGAGTTGCCGGTCGGGTTTGGTCATGGCCAAACTCCTGAAGAGCTTCTTGAGGTTATCGGGCAGGTTGGAGCGTCCGGCGTAACCGGGGTTCATGGTGATGAAGATGGCCATCTCAGGACTCACCTTCACCTGTTTGTTCAGCAGCTCTGTGGTGATGGGCACACCTGAACACACGAGAGCAAAGCCACACTGATCACATGACTCACACGGGGGTCGTCGGCCACGTCACGACGTTCTGATCATTTCGTGTACGTACTGCGGTCTCGGTTGGGGTTGCTGTGTTCTCTCAGCGCCACCTGGATGTACTGAACCTGCTGAGACACGGCAGACAGCATGCGCTCCTCCAGACGGTTGAACTCGTCGAAACAGCCCCACGCGCCCACTTGACACAGACCCACGAAGATACGGCCCATCGCCTGCAAGACAAGACATCGTGAAACCCTGTGATCAAAGAGCCGTTACTGACCCCGAAAACACGTCCTGTGACGCCAACCGTACCTGGAAGTCAAAGGTCTCGTCGCAGTTGAAGACCAGGACGAAGCGGCCCAGCTGATGACCCAGAGCTTTGACGGACTCTGTCTTTCCCGTTCCAGCAGGACCTACAGAACAAGAACATCCGTCATCACCGCACGCTTCACATTCAGCTCACGTGCACACGTCTACACGCTCGACTTTAGGAGGAAAGGCCATGTTGACACACTGACCGAAGGGCGATCCTCCCAGACGGGCCTCCAGCGCCTGCGTCATGGTCAGGTAGCAGCGGTCGGTCAGCGGCGTCTGCACCAGCTTCTCCTGCACGCCCAGGTACTCGAAGCCGTAGTTGAACTTGGCGTTGGCCATCTGAATGGAGAGCTGCTGGAGGACGTCGGTCTGCTTGGGGTCGAAGTAGAAGCGCATCTGGCTGAGCCAGTCGAAGGATTTGGGGTTGTCGATCTTGTTCTTGATCAGAGTTCTGGTCACGTCTCTCTGATGAACCAACTCTGTGATCTATGGAGGAAAATAAATAAATAAATAAAAATAAATCAAGCATCTTACGACTCACGAACACATCTGCAGCTCCAGATCATCAGACAGGACTCATGGAAAATACTGATGCTTCACAAACTCAAGCAATTCTACCTTGATTTAACGATGTTTAGACATTTATACTTGAAAAAGACAAAAATACTAAGAAAATTTAGATTTTTTGACATTTAGCGCCCTGCTTTTTGATTTGACATCTTTTTAAGACACACAGAAAGTCTGATATTGCCGTTTTTGCTCATTTTTTACGAGTCAAAACCCTACTCTGACAACTACAAGCAGGACAAGACTGTTTTCTGCACCATGAATGCCAACTCAAATTGCATTAAAGAAGTCCACTTCCAGAACAAAAATGTACAGATAGTTTACTCACCCCCTTGTCATCCAAGATGTTCATGTCTGTCTTTCTTTTCTCCATATAGTGGACTTCTATGGTGCCCCGAGTTTGAACTTTTAAACTTTTTGAACGCAGCTTCAAAGGGCTCTAAACGATCTTAGCCGATTGGTCATTTTCAAAACAAAATGACAATTTTCATACTTTTTAACCTCAAATGTTCTGTTTTTTTCTGGGTCAACACAGTTGGGTATGTCAAAAAACTTCAAAATGGTCCTACGTCGCTGTTTTACCTTTTTTTTGTAAAGGGTGTATGATCTTCAATTTGATCAATTTGTTTTAAAAATGACAGTTTCGCTTCATAAGACCCTTTTTTCCTCAGCTGGGATCGTTTAGACTCATTTGAAGCTGCATTTAAACGACATTTTGGAAGTTCAAACTTGCGGGCACCATAGAAGTCCATTATATGGAGAAATTTTCCTAAAACATTTTCCATAAAAAACAATGTCTTTTTTACGACTGAAGAAAGAAAGACACAAACATCTTGCATGACGAAGGGGTGAGTACATTATCTGTACATTTTTGTTCCGGAAGTGACCCAATCCTTTAATCTCCAGATTCACACATTTTTCACGTCCTCACCAGATGCTCCAGCTTCTTCCTGCGCAGCGGCGGCTGCTCCATCAGAACGGTGTCGGCCAGCAGGTTGAGCGTCGCCTCCACGTTGCCCAGCACGGCCTGCATCGGACCCATGTTGTCCCCGCCGTTGATGGTGGTCAGAGCGTTCTCCACGTTCTCAGACCAGTCGATCTGGGTGGACAGAACCACCAGCTGGGCCTGAACGCAGCGGAGATGGAGGTTAAGCATTCACGTTGACGTGTTGAACAGACGTTGGTTTAGTCTCGGAGGACGGGTTACCTGGTATCGGTCGATCCAGTTGATGTAGGTGCTCAGGTCGATGCCGGTGCCCTTGTTGAAGGCGCCCACCTCCGTGACGGACTCGGCCAGCAGTTTGGCCAGCGTCACCCGCATCTCACGCTCCACCAGCGTCAGCCACTCGTTGATCTTCGGATGCTCTGTGATGGACACTGGTGTTTTATAGAACACCTGAAAACAACAGTCCCAGCGTCACATTCATGAAGACGACTAATATTCATATGAATAATGACACTAATGTCTTCCGTAGATCTGACTTTGTGTCATATTTGAAACATCATCATTGACTTTTCAACCAAACAAACATATAACATGTTGTAGATGTTCCAGATGTCTCTCTCTAGACGCGTCGTACCTCCTCTCCCTCTCGGGACGAGATGCCCAGCACCTCCGTGTTGTCCTCGTTCAGCAGGATGCTTGAAACTCCAGCGAACATTTTCTTGAAGTGTTTCTGCAGTTTGGCCACATTCTTACTGTTGCCGATGATCTCCAGCAAATCTTCATCACCAACAAAGTAGAACCTGCGGGAAACAGAAATGATGTTGAGTCTTCAGCGTTTAGACAACCGTGACCGTACGATCGCTGAAATAAAGGCTGCAATTAATTTACCCACTAAACAACACAAGCAACATTTTCGCTAATCTTTCAAAAACTATTAAAACGCACAATTTTGAAAGCTGTTTGTGTTCACTAAATCAGTGGTTAACTCATCATAGTAAAGGGCTACGAGAAAAGAGAAGAAAGACAAAAACTAGCCAGTTTCCTGGATTTCTGGCCAGGGTTCGCACAGATACTGTAAAATGAAATTCCAGGACTTGAGCACTATTTCTTTGATCTCTTCAAACAAAGATCTCACATATCAAATAATGTCTTTCAAATTCCAAAAAACATAAACAGATAAATAAAAACATACTAATAAAACAAAATGGCAAAAATAAAGTGAAGCACATGGTAACCACAAATTAACCATATTTTCCGTACACCAACCATAGTTTACCATGGTATTTGTATTAAAAATGTGGTTATACAAAAAAAAGAGTTACTACAGTTTTACTATTTTAATAAAATAGTCTCTGAACTCCCGAACCGATCAAATGATTTGCGAAGGATTCATGTGCCGTCGTTTCAGATCAGGACTCAGAGCGCGCATCACAAATCATTCAAATCCGCAAAATGATTCACAAACCCGCTCAAGTTCCGATCTGAATCAAATGAAAGATATGTGCTTACTGAAAAAATTAAATAATTTATAACTTAAGCACTTTTCAAGTACCTCTTCAGGAATGTTGCTTTTTTCAAGAGTTTTCCAAGCTTTCAATTTCAGAAAGTCAAAATCAAGCACTTTAAGCACCTCGTCCGAACCCTGTCTGACACATTCCCATTAGCGCTAATGTTTAACGGACACTGGACGGCTGATATCGTCAAAATGTCTGACCTGGGGAAAGACGAACGCTCTCTCTCCAGATATTCTCCCAGTGCTTTCTGGATCTTTCCCAGCAGATCAGCAAGTCTCTCCAGTGACCTCTGAACCCCCTGAATGTTCAGGACGTCCATGACCAGAGGAGACTTGGTCACTTTCTTCATCAGGGCCAGAAACTCCGTGCTGATGCTGTAAAAATCAAACGAGACACACGTTCAGGTTCAAAGCCTGCATTCTTCAGCACGTTCATGTAATGTAATCGGAAGCTGACCTCTGGAAGCGCTGCGTCTCCACCGGAAGCAGGTGTTTGATGTCTGCGCTTCCCGTGAAAATGCCTTCCAGGTAAACCCATCGGCGCTGCACGTCGATCCAGACGTCGAACAGAGCCATGATGCGGTTCAGTTTGTCCTCCCAGCTCAGAGCGTCTTCCTCGAACACCTGACGAGAACAGAGACGTGTAACGGAGGAACTGCCACGACGTACTGTTTCTAACGTATTGTTTCTCGGATTCTGTCCGGTACCTTGTAGTAGGGTGAGAGTTTCATGGCAGACACGCTGTTGATGTGCTCCTTGACCTTGTTGAACAGATCGTCCCATCCGCGAATCAGGCGACACTTATTCTGATAGTTGACGAGGTCGAGCTCGTACGAGTTCCACACTTCACGAATCTGCAGTGAAGAGGAAACCATGTGTGAACACACAGATCTCTAACACACACACACACACACACACAGGTGTCACGGTCTGCTGACCTGTTTGAGGAACTCCTCGAGGGCCATCTCTCCCTGTGCCACCAGCAGCACGTCCTTCACCACCATCTCGTTCTTCTGCAGGTCCACGTCCCAGATCTGACCCAGACTCAGCTCCGACAGAACCCAGTTCACATGCAGACGCTTCATCAGCTGCTTCCAGTGACGATCCTTCAGCGCCTCCGACTTCAGCTCGATTACCAGCATGTTCACCTGTAGATCCACACAGATAACGGTTTAAGCGTTTCGCCGGCTCCATCCCAGCATCCTATGGGTCACATGTTATGTGTGGGACCGGCTCACCTTCATGTATCCTTTGAGCAGTCTCTGCACGTACTCGTAGGACGCGTACTGCCGCAGACGAGCGGGGAAGTTCTTCAGCTGGTTGAGGAGACCGTCCAAACTCTGGCGCAGCTGTACAGAAAAAGAACACGGACTCGGTGAAACCGACGCTCGGGTGCGAGTCACAAGAGACGGCAGGTGCGTCGCTCACCTTACGCGGCTGCACAGACACCCACGGCTGCTCCTTCATCTGATCGATCTGCTCCCAGACCTTCGACAGCTCCGACCAAACGCCCTTCAGATCCTGCAGCTCCTCCAGAGCCACCTGACGAACAACACAAACATGACATGCATTAACAAGAGCGATACGAGCAGAACAGGGTCATCAATGGAAAGTTTGATCTCAAAATGATGTGAGAAAACTGAAAGAGAAAACACAATATTAAACCCAGAGTATTTTCATGCATCGGTCAGTTTTGAGGTCCATTTTGCTTTTATAACACATCAACATTCAGACTAGTGGAAAGAAAACACCCAAAATACACATTTAAATTTTACTGCACTTAAGCTATTCGTGTCAAATTAAATTCCAATCCATGAGTTTGAATCAATCGGAGCGGTTCCAGTGTGAATGACTCACTCAATTGATTCGGTTCATCTGTTCCTCTTTTCGGCCATGTTTACGCGACACTGTCAGCACTCCTACTGGCTTAGCTCACAAGTTTTATTCAGATTTTTATGTTTATTTTTTTTTACTAGTTTAATTAACTGAAATAAGTGGAAAAAAGTATTTTGTTTTTTGAATTGTGTGAATTTTGTGTGAAAAGACAATAAAGATGTATTAAAAATTCTATACTGTCTTTTGGTACTGTGTACTGTTTTGAACTGAATGTACGGTGATTAATCAAATGGGAAAAGTACGTTGCTATCTATCAGCTAGGGTTATTTGTGAAATGCCTGTAAGTAACAAAACTTTAACAGCATGGATAGATTTTGATGAATTCTGGTTTGTGCCCCTTTAAAACACTCATTCCGCTTGATAAAATACAACAAGGCTGTTTGATATTAACACGTTCACTTCTAAAGAACAGAACGGCAGTAGTGACGCACCTGCACTCGTTCCTCGCTGCTGCTCAGCAGACCAGTGTCCGTCAGCTCCAGCGCCTCTTTGGCCTTGGCACACTTCTCTCTGTCATCCTTCAGACGGCCGAATTTGCCCTCGTAGATGGTGAGCGACTGCAGCGCCTCCTCTGGACGCAGGCTTCCCTGCAGCGACAACAAGCAGACAAACACTGAAACGGACCCGAAAACAAGAGTCGTCCGCTCTCGGAGCTTTTCCAGACACCTACCGCTACGGGTTTGGTCTTCTCCCAGTCGGACAGCAGATCCGTGGTGCGGTTCTCCACGGCGCGGTCCTCCTGCACGATCTTCATCTGTAGGTTGGCCACCTGCTGCTGAATGGCCGTGTCTTTGCGTTTCATGATGTCGCTGAAGGCGCCCCACTCGCCCTCGATGTTATCGATGTACAGCCAGGACGGCGGGAACTGGAAGCGCTGCTTCTCCAGCAGACGCTGGCCGTTGCGGAACAGCTGCGCGGGACGAGAGACTTTAGTAACTTTTCCTCCTCAAAATCGTATTTAAGACTCAGAACGCGGTCGATTGTACTCACATCCACTTGCTTCTCAAACTGTTTGATCTTGCGTTTGAGCGCCTGCACGTACGTGATGAAGGTCACCGCGTCGGAGGTGCTCGCCGTGTCCACCGAATGCTGCTCCAGCTCTTGACGAGACTGGAAGACGATCACAGAACAGATCAGACACGTTCGCATTCACTCGAGCAAACAAACACGACACGTCCCATCAGAGCTCGACGCTCACCTTGGAGATCTGCGAGTGGAAGTCCTGCATGTTGTTGCCCAACATCTGTCCAAACTTACTGAGCACCTCCTTATGCCACGAGTCGTACTTCAGATTCACCTTGGATTGAACCTAAACGACACACGTTAAGACACGCTTCAGCGCGATCGTTCGCAAAGACAAACTTCGCGACTGAACCGTGAGCGGTTTCTTCCTCACCTTGCCGTAGTCTATGACGACCGGTCCGAACTCCTTCCTGGTTTCTGCGTTGTCAAAGGTGCCTCGAGCTTTGCGGATCTGCACGAGCAGCGCCTGCCACTTGTTGAGATCTTCTCCCAGACGGTTATAGATGTTCTCGGGCTGCATGTCCCACAGACACTGGTACTGGAGCCACACCTGAAAGACCAAACGGAGTCAAACCGGCCGCTCGCGCTGAATACGATTCGCTCGCTCGCTCAAAAGGAAGACGTTACCTTGACGTACTGCTCCACTTCTGAGACGATCTCCTTCACAGCATTGTAAGCTTCTTCCAGCGCAGACGGGCCGTCAGGCATTCTGGTCAGAGCGTTCCTGTAGAACTTCTCCTCTTCTGATAACTCGTAATGAACGCCAACCTACGTAAAGAGCAAACGTTTAAAGGGACTCCCTGTTAATAACCAGGACTTTCAAAGACTTTTCAAGCACTAGTTTTTTGATTTTCAAGAACTTTAATTAGAGATCTCACTTATCAATCAATGTCTTCTCTTTCAAATTAAAACCACGATTAATTTTCTTCTTATTATTTTTATTGGTTTGGTTATTAACAAGCTTACCTATACAGGTTAGGAACAACTCGAGATAGAGTTAATAATGACAAAATGATCATTTTTGAATAAACTATCCCTTTAAAGCAGAAGATAAAGGCTGAAGATGAATGCAGCGCAAACACAAACACACAGACCTGATATCTCTGACTCTGGATTCTGGGTAGAGACAGAATGACCATCTTCCAAGCAAACATCTCCTGGTAAAGTCTGTAGCGGCAGTCTTCGATCGGCGGGTTCAGATAGATGACCTGGTTTGTGATCCTCAATTCATGGATGACATTCTGTTCGGACGAAGAAAAACGTTCGGCGTTAAGTTACGAATCATTGACGCAGACAGCCTTAAAACTACACGACGACGTCTTGCCTTAATTTTCGGTTCTCCTCCGGGCTTGTGACTGACTTGAGGCGCCTCGGTGTCCATGTCCACATCAGCCTTGTCCTCCATCTGTCCCCTGAGAACCTGCGTCCAGGCTTTGAGACCCGCCTGCAGTCGCACCCCGAGGATGCGCTCGATCTGCGGAGGAAACGCGATCACATTTGAGCAAATACGACTCTACGGACAGACGCGTCCTCCGCGCCTCCGTCCGGCTGAACTCACCTCGATGTCCAGTTTATTGACCCAGATGGGCAGGTTGGAGTACGAGTGCAGGTTCAGGTCGTCCACAGCCTTCTGGATGCGGTTGAGGATCTCAGTGAACATCTTGTGCTCGTACATGCAGGTTTCAAGCGAGCGAACCTCCAGATCAATCTTCTCCTCGATCAGAAGAAGATCATCCACCTACGAGTGAAATTACACACAAATCAACATGACAATCACGTTTTTTTTTTTTCATCCTGACTGTGAACACTATACATCTACAGCACCAACCGAATTATGGACACACAACTGAATTTATTTTAGACTTCAATCAGGAACTCCGTTTTAACCAGTTATCCATAAACACTCTGGTCCTAAACACTGCAAAGCAAATCAAATAATGACAAAAATATTGTAGACTGGTGAAAAAGCACTTCTTTAAGAACATTCTTCAAATAAGCCTAATTATAAAATCAGGATTACACAAAAAGGATCCATATTGATATGCAACTGACGCTTCGGTTTTGCGCAAAAATTAATATTTTTCAGTGGTCTTTCTCAACACTGCAATAAAATGCTCATCTTACTAGGTATTTTTGTCTAGTTTCTAGTCAAAATATTTTAAAAAATCATAAATTACGATGTATTTTCTTGATTAGCAATATGACACAAGACATTTACAGGGGAAAAAACTAAATGAAGTGCATTTTGCTTAAACCAAGTAAAATTATCTGCCAGTGGGGTTAGTAAATAATTCTTAAAACAAGAGGAGTACTTCACTTACCCCATTGCCAGACAGTTTTGCTTATTTTTAGCAAAATGCACTTACTTTAGTTTTATTTTCCTTGGAAACAAGACTAAATGTCTTACCAGGGTCTGACAGATGCTGTGAGAGGAAAAAAAAAAAAAACGCAGAGAAAAAAAATAAAACAAAAGATAAAAAACACTCCGAAACCCTGATCTGAATCAAATGATTTGTGATCCTCACTCCGAAGTCCCAATCTAAATCGAATAATTCACGATCCACACTCTGTAGTCCTGATTTGATTTGAATAATAAGATTTGAATCATTCAATTCGTTAAATGACTCACAAACAGGTTCCAATCTAAATCAAATGATTCGCAATATGTGCTTCAAAGTCCCGAACTGAATCAAATGATTTGCGATACGTGAAGTTCCAATCTAAACCAAATGATTTGTGATATGCAGTCTAAAGTCCTGAAACATGACTCACGATACACGACGCAATGATTTAACTGATTTGGAGTGTCGAAAAACTGTTTCACTCATCACATGCTTTATAAAATCATTACAAGTGATGTTGATATTCGAAAATGAATGGCTTTTTAATTTGATCTGGTTTTTGCTAGAGAACTGCTTAAAATTAATGATCGAAGTCACGAGTTTGAATCAATTCCTGCATAAATGACTCAACTGATTTGGTTCATCTGTTCCTCATTTTGCACCTTCAACCCAGTTTACACGACACTGTCAGTACTACTATTTGCTTAGCTTGATTGTTTTCTGACATTAACTGAAATAAGCAAAAAAAAAAAAAGTAGATGTTTTTTTGAATAGCATGAATTTTGCTTATTGACAAAATTCAACACTTCAAGCACTTTTCAAGTACCTCTTCAGGAATACTGATATTTTCATCTTATGTCATTTTGCTTATCTAGTAAATGCATTGTAATTTAAGACTTTGTAGATATTCTGACTAGAAACAAGACAAAAACACAAAGTAAGTTAAGCTTTTTTTGCAGTAGGGTTATTTTTCTGATCAAGTGATAAAGAATGAGTGTGTGTCCAATCGTCTGATCGGTACGCTAGTGTCACTGGTTTTGGGTTAGCCGACCTTTTCTTGGAAGTTGAAGACGGTTTCGGCCAGACGCTGGACGTACGGGTCGAGTTTGTAGGACTCCCAGACCAGAGAGATGCCCTCGGTGATGAGCGCCTGCACCTCCTTCTTCAGGCCGGCCACGAGCAGCGAGATGGACGTCCTCTCCTCCACTTTCTCGCAGGTGCGCTCGTAGGTGCGGACGCTCTCGATGAGCGAGATGGCGAAGGGATACAGCTGATTGGCCTGATGGGCTTTGTTGACGATGGCCAGCGGCACGCGGAAGCTCAGCCACTTCAGGTTGCGCACCTCCTTGGAGAGCGTGATGATCTCGGGCAGGAAGTTGACCTTGAGCTTCAGCACGGTGCCGGTGCGTCCGCGGGCGCGCGTGTTCTCGATGGTGAAGATGCGGCCGGACACGCCCAGGTTGCGCTGCTGCACCTTTCGAGCCCAGTCGTCGAAGATCTCCTGCGTGTTGAGCTTGGCGCGGAAGCTGTCGCCGTCCTGCTTGAGCTTCAGGCCCTCCACGTGGTTCTCCCAGCCCTTCCCGAGAACGTCCTCCACGCGCTTCATGTAGGCCGTCAGCTGCCGGTCGATCTGCTTGGCCCAGATGATGGAGCCGGAGACCGGAGGAAGGTCTCGCACGTGGCTCATCTTGCACGACTGGCTCTGAGGGTACTGCACCTTGAACTTGTCGTGCAGAGCCTCGATGTCGTCTTTGACGCGCTGGATGAGCTGCGTCTGGTACTCTCGGATGGCTCCGCGGATGTGCGGCCGCACGAACAGGGCGTTGAAGCGAGAGAAGATGCGGAACATCTCGTTGGCGTTCTTGGCGGTGCCCAGCTGGTCGCGCAGGCGTGCCGTGATGCGCGTCTCCACGCGGTCGATGCGCTCGTCGTAGCGCTTCATGGCCGCTTCCCAGGCCTCCATTCCCTCCTTCGAGACGTCCAGTCCGTCCACTTCCTTCACGTTTTCGTAGGCCAGATTGACTTCCTCGATGGCGTTGACGTCTGCGGCGTCGAAGAGCACCTCAGTCACCTTCATATCGTCGGGCTCGGCCGTCTTTCCCTGAGCGTGCTGGGGCACAGCAGACACCTGCGGACAGTCAAAACCTTTTAGCTCACATTAACAGCTTTAATACAACCAGACTTTTACACATCTGATACAACTCAAGCCCAAATTTATGCATGTACAATTGGAATCCGATTATATTTAGCAAGCATTAATGGCAAAAAAAAAAAAAAAAAAAAAAAAAAAAAAAAGACAACCCCCTAACCCCACAAAATACAATTTTTACAAATATGTTTCAAGCTACATTCATATATGGTTTGCGACTGAAAACTACTGCGAGCATCAGTGCGACTGACCCCATCAACATATTTGTGTTTGCGCTGAGGGGAGATTCAAAGGTTTCTACTTTTTTGCAACACTGAGTACTGAATCACAGACAGATCTCACATATCCTCTCACAAACAAAGTGTAAATAAGAGACTGATTGTGCAGCTTCATTCAGTATAATGGAACTTTGTGAGATCACCATGAACCAAGATGAGTAACAGCTTTTAATGATTATTGAGGGAGTTTGTAAATGAGATATTGATTTAATACAACAGTTCAATAAACAAGAAGTTCATATCAAGTGACTTACATTGTCTGACTATAACACTATTGCCTGATTTTGCTTTATTTCTTCGTCAAAAATAGTTTGAAACAAGTCACAACTGAGCCGCTGCACATCTCCATTCACACACAGCGCTGTTTCCTTTATAAACGAACGTGCGTTTTTAAACAAATCTAGTGAGTCAATGATTCAATTTCCCATTCATAAAGAGTCACTTGCTTTATTCCTGAATGAATCAGCCGTTCAAACGAATCAAATGAATGAATGATTCCGTAATTAAATCAGTGACTCGCCGCCACCTACTGGCAGATTGAGTTTCATTTTTAAAGCATCTTTTTACTCCTTTAAATCATTTAAAATTTCTATATTCAAAATGATACATTTAAAACAATCTTAACATGGATTTATGAATTTGATTGAACTCATGCCCCTCCGAGCCTCATTAAACATGAAAATACACCTACAAGACACTTTTGTGTTCTTCTGTGCACCTCTGTAGTACTAATTAATTTTGATGATGATTTAGTTTGATCTGTAACTTATTCTACTTGTTCTTATTCTGATGTTTTAATTAGACATTTTAAAAAGCTTAAAAATATAATTTTTTAAAAATGTGACAAAAGATGACATTAATAAAGTTAGAAAAATGCCATTACAATGGTAAAAACAAACTTCTACAAATATCACCTCGTAGGCTAATTTTTGATCCGAACGACAGACCAAACTTTCACTTCAGATTCATACCTGAGGTCTCAGCACACGAACGATGACGGCTCTCAGCTGCTCGTGTTGCCGTCTGAAGCGCCGCATGTGGTCCAAGCGGGCCTGGAGCTTACGGTGGGCCGGACTGAGACGCCACACCATCTTCAGGTTCTCCTCCCTCTTCCTCTTCACGATGTCCCTCAGGAGCACCTGCAGCTTCTCGTACTCGTCCTCCCACGTCTGGAAGACTTCGAAACACGCCACCATCACCTGTGGAGGAAGGAGAGCGTGAGTCGTGACCCGCACGTGCGTCGCCGCGGGACGAGCAAGCGCCGTAAGATCGGCGGTACCTTCTCGAACTCCTCGTACGCCACGTGCATGAGCTTGCGAGTGCCCAAGACTTTGAGCAGCTGAGAGCTCAGGTCTCTGGAAATGGCCTCCACCAGACGCAGCGCGCGCTGAATGGGGTATTTGGTGTTTCGGATCTTGCGAAGGTGAGTGAAAATGGCCACCAGCGCTTGGCGGATCTTGTCGAGTTCGGTGGCCGACAGGAGGTCGTTGAGGGGAAAGTCCTTCATCAGAGGGTTGTAGTCATTCACCGTCTCCACGGCCTGCTTCAAACCTGAGAGAAACACAAAACCGTTCACAAACATCAGAAACGCGGACCAACGTGGAATAACAGCACGAGACGATTCACGAGCGGACGCGTCACCTGTGTCGGTGTCGAAGCTGACCGTGGCGTGGAAGCGTTTGCCGTGTTTGAGGATGTCCAGCGTGAGCAGCACCTCCGGACTCTCCCTCTTCTCCTGAATGCGGTTGAGGGCGCGCTCCAGGTTCAGCCAGAAGCTGATCTCCTGCAGGGCCGTTCCAGACGCCGGGTCTCGGTCCAGCTTAGTCACCTGAAAGAAACGGAAGCGCAAACCTGAAATCCTGCGGCTGTCGTGATAAGCTAATCATCAGGGCTACGAATGGAACAATTTACTGAACCTTTAAACAAAATCAAAACGAAAATAGAAATAAAAAAATACATATGTGATCCTCGACCACAAAACCAGTCTTAAGTAGCACGGGTACATAGGGCCGAAGGAATATGTTAGGCAGGAACACATTACAATTGTTCAGCAGAATGAATGTAATACTACTACTACTTAAATTATTAAGACCTTATTTAATTATTAATATCTTAATTAGAAGATAAATGAAATTAATGCTTTATGCCTTCGTTTTATAACCAGAAAAATGCAAATAAAGAATTCCTGAGAATTTCCAGAATTTCACAAGGCTATTGTAGGAATAACTGAACTTGTTTTCATGCATTTAAATAATTAGACGTGCTAGAACACAGAATTCGGCAAAAATAAAACATTTCAAAACGTGGTTTTTGTTCAAATGTTTCATGATTTTAATCAATTAGACATGCTTTTTGATTAATAAAATTTAATCTAACCATTAAAAAAGAGGAGTCCAGAAAAATTTAAATGGGAAAAAAACAGAATCCAGAAAAATTAAAACAGAATTTGGAAAAAAAAAATTAAATGAATTTCATAAAGCCCAAGGTACATTTGTAGGAATAGCCAAAACATTGTGTGGGTCAAAATGATGGATTTTTCTTTTATTAGTAACGTGACTTGCTAAGAACTTTATTTGGACAACTTGAAATTTCAGATTTTCTCAATATTTAGATTTTTTTGCACCCTCAGATTCCAGATTTTCAAATAGTTGTATCTCGGCCAAATATTGTCCTGTCCTAACAAACCACACATCAGGGGAAAACTTAGCTTGTAGATGATGTATGAATCTCAATTTTAAAAAAATTGACTCTTTTGACTGGGGTTGTGGTCCAGGGTCACATATGTGTTTTATGTTTTGTGTCACGTTTGATCCATGTGGTATTTATGGCTCATATAGTCTGATAAAATGAGAATACGGAGGAAAAAAATATTCAGAGACTCAAACCGAGCAAAAATATGCAATATGGTGCAGATGCTAATACTTACATGGACAAAAAAGTAAGATGAAAATCTGACCGTAAAGCAAATAGATCTTCGTAACAGCCTTTATATCAGCAGATTACTTACATTAAACGATATAAACATCACTTGTCATGTGCAAGTTGCTTATTAAGCCTTTCTGCAGATTCAGACGTCCTCACACATTTGCCACACATATATGCTGAATCACGATCATACGGTGAGGTATTCGCTGATCACCATCGCTATTTTTAATTGTTATAACTGACGTAACGTCATCTGAAGAGCAGCGAGTCTCAAACCTTCTGTATTTCCCGGATCCAGCGGTTGACCCCAGACTGCAGCTGGTTCAGGAAGCTCGGATCCTCCACTTTATCACCGAAGTCTGTGACTTTGGGCTTCTCTCCGCGCTCGTAGCACTGCTTGGCCACGTTGGTGATGATGGGGTGGATGAGCAGACTGATCTCGGGGATCTCGATGTTCTGCTGCAGGTGCAGTAAGCCCATCTCCAGCTCTGCGATCTTCTTCTCCACCGAAGGGGCCATTTTATCTCCATCCCTGAGCGGAAACAATGACGTGTTGATTTTGTGTGATAATGAGGAGCAATACTCTCTCCGAAGCTCAGATCTCATGTTACCTGTCGGCTTTGCCAGACTCTCGGATGTAGGACTTGAAGTACGGAGCCACGGCATTGCTGATGAACGAATGCAGCGTCTCATATGGAGAATCTTCACTCAGAGTCAGAACTCGCACCTGAGTCGAGATGGGTTTGTCTGCGTCGATCACTCCTGTCCGCTTGATCAGGGCCAGACTGAGGGAAAAATCATGCATTTCTAATCAGAACACCACAAACCCCAAACATACATCAGAGCCAAGGATTAGTTCACTTCCAGAACAAAAATTTACAGATAATGTACTCACCCCTTTGTCATTCAAGATGTTCATGTCTTTCTTCAGTCGCAAAGAAATTGTTTCTTGAGGAAAACATTTCAGAATTTCTCTCCAAATAATCGACTTCAATGGTGCCCCCAAATTTGAACTTCCAAAATGTAGTTTAAATGCAGCTTCAAAAGGCTCTAAACGATCCCAGCCGAGGAAGAAGCGTCTTATCTAGCAAAACGATCGTCATTTTCGAAACAAATTAATTTATATACTTTTTAAGTATAATGGTCATCTTGTCTCTTCTCTGCAATGCGCAGTCTGTGTATTCCGGGTCAATACAGTTAGGGAATGTCGAAAATCTCCCGTCTTGTTTTCTTCTTCAACGGCAAAATTGTTCTATGTCGCTGTTTTACCTTTTTTGGTAAAGTGTGTTTGATTTTCGTTTCACGTTCACTTTGTAAACACTGGGTTGGTACTTCTGCAGCTATGAGAATGATTTTGAAGTTGGGGAACAAAACGAGACAGGAGTTTTTAGACGTACCCTTACTGTATTGACCGTATCGAGTTCGCGCAGAGCTAGACAAGATGAGCGTTTGAGGTTAAAAAGTATATAAATTTTCAATTTGTTTTGAAAATAACATTGATTCGCTAAATAAGAGCCTTCTTCCTCGGCTGGGGAAGTTTAAACATGGGGGCACCATAGAAGTCCTAAATATGGAGAACATTCCAGAAATGTGTTGCTCAAGAAACATAACTCGTTAAGAAAAAAAAAAAAAAAAGACATGAACATGAGGTGAGTGCATTACCTGTAAATTTCTGCTCTGGTAGTGAACTTCTCCTTTAATGAGCTCCAGCTCGTTACCTGTTTGATTTGAGCCCGTAATGGATGTCGATGCTGACGCTGTAGGAAATGCACTCGCGCTCCTCCTCACCTTCATCACCAACATCCTCTGCGGATCAACAACAAGCGTCCCGTTACAAACAAACAACCGTTTGTGATTCATCAGCTCATCTTTATCTTTCAACATTCAACACATCATCTGACGTGAACCCAACAGAAGAAAATAAACTAAGCATGTGACGGTGACAGCAGCCAAATAAGTATAGACAGTAGCCGGTGTTTGTGTGGTATTGCCTGGAGTCAGAACACAAACACAACAGTTAAAACAAGAATACATTCACGTTGAAAAGAGCACAGAGCGCCTCGTTGTCGTCACTGTAAGGATAAATCACTGTAATTGTTTCTAATGCACAGGGTCTGTCGCTGCACGCCGATGGCGTCGATCGTGATGTCACTGATCTGCAGTGCAGCAAACACGCCCTGAACGCGCTTCGATCATTTATTATTGACATTTACCACAGAGTCAAGCAGCCTTACGGTCTCTTCACAACACCGTTTCAGAAATTAACATAATGGCGAACTGTAATGTTGACATTTGACAGTTGCGACTCAAACAGGGCGGGGCTACACAAACCCGGCTACAATGATATACAATAAACCATAATCACATCGATGACAATCACAGCACAACCGCACCCACACGCTGACATGCATGTAATCCCGAGCTTAATCATACATGTGAACGGCTTTAACCCCTAATGTGCGTTTAATGGATGATCGTGTCGTGCGACTTTTAACCTTTCAGCGCGCTCCGTTCCACCAGAATCGAGTGGATCTGAGGATCTGAGAGGAACTTTCTCATCTGCTCGAGCGCGCTCTTCTCCTCCAGCGCGCTCTCGAGAGAAGCGGGCGCGTCGCCGCCATCTTCCAGCAGCAGCGGCACGAGCTTGCGGATGTGTTTCTGCAGAACCGACGGGTCCGCCACCGTCTGCACGGCGGCAGAAACCTCCATCCCGCCGCCGCCGTCCTCTCCCCCGCCACTGTCAGACATTTCCCGACGCAATTAAACGCAAAAAGCCGATGATTGAGCTGTGAGAGAGATCGCGCTGTATCACGGACTCTGACACATCACCGGAATGACCAGCGCCCCGCGCGTCGGCAAACTTTATTGTTTCGCGGAAATCTGTGATATGTAGTTTTTCCACCAGCGGAGCGAATGAGCGAACGCGACACGAGAACTACAAATCCCAGACAAGCGTCACACGCGCTCGCGTCAGCGCGTCTCTGCTGCAATGATGCGTGTATCACACCCAATATGACATGACATGCAAGACAAAATAAAATGAATAAACATTACATATGGGAATAATGTTTCATAGGTCTCAATAATAATATTATTCTTATATCAACTGATGGGTTAACACGTGCTTTTACTGACAGAATTATCCCTTTGAAATGGCAGACTGACTGAAACTCATTGTTTTTGAGAGGCAACACAAAGACAGTAACATTTTATTGACAATTATCACATAGGTTTGTTAGCATATCGTTTGCTTTCTAAGCCATAGTTCTTACTGACTTGTACCTTCACTAAACCTGAACAATAACTCACATTAACTCTTTTTTTTCTTCTTTTTTTTTTATTATTGTTATGCCACACATCAGAACAATACAATGAGAAACATTCTGATGCAAAGGAATAATAGAAAAAGATGAACAACAGCAATATATTGAAATTGCCAGAGGACAGTAACAAAATATAACAGAAAGGGGGGAAAAACACAGTTGGGCGTCACTCTATACAACAGCATACCTGCTTACAATATTATGAGTTCTAGCCTTTTTACCTGTGCAGTTACACAGGACCTTACAGTACAGATTGAAATCATTTATAAAGTGACAAAAGACTGGTTTGGAGCCTGACCATTTCGTTTTGTGAATATGAAACTTACCCATTAAACTTAACAGTTGTATGAAATATGCATGATCTTTTTTTCAAATCCATGATCATTGAAGTATACTCAACTGCAGAGAAATGTCCAATTTTTTCTTAATAAAAAGCTCCACATCAATCCAAAACAGAAAACAGAACTTTTCACCTTTACAAAAAAAAAAAATCACAAGAGTAATCAATTTCTAATTTAAAGCGTTTCAACGCGTGTTTTACTGGATATATTCTATGCGTTATTTTAAAAGAAACCTCTTTTACTTTGTTATTAATATAGAATTTATCTACTTTTCACCAAACTTTACGCCAATCCACATCTCCAAATACAGAAGACCAGAAAAAGCGAGCTGGAGAGTAAACAATGTTATTAAGTATATTCCTAATATAGTTATTTAAGAGTCTATTTTGTGTAATATTTGTATTACTAATACATACTTTACTCTTGATCTCTTCAAATTTCAAATCTTTCTCCTGTGATGCACTTCTGAGAAGGATCAAAACGTTTTGAGGGATTGCATCCATTACAAATGCAAATTCCTTAGGTTTAACTGGTATTTTAAATGTATTTATAAATTCCTGATATGTTAATAAAGCTCCATCATTGTTTAGGAGCTGGCAAACTACTATAATATTGTTTTCAAACCAGTTTCTAGGCCAAAATCTATGCCATAAGAGCCTGTTTATGAAATTTAGCAAGTTTAACTACTTTACACTTCAACAAAAATTCGAGGTCACCCAGCTGTTTGAACAGATATTTGAGAAAGGAGTTTCGAATACTGTCTTTATTTTTTTTTAATATTGAATAAGCCAATTTATTTTAAATACATTATTTAAAGTATCAAAACTCAGCACCTCTAAATCACCATGATCCTTGGAATTGCATACAATTTCCTTTGTCAGGTAAACGTACATTCACTTTAAATCTATGTGAACTGTACATGAGCGACTGCCATCACGTGACTAGCACCTGCCAATCGGCGCCCGCGCGCGCGCATGTGTTAATATTAATACCGCGCGCGCGCCCAGATCCTGTCACGAATGATGCCGCACAAGTCAAAGAAAGACAAGGTAACACTTGAGAAGTTCTTTGATAGATTAACTTTTAGATTTCTAGATAATCTTTTAGCTAAATTAACTCAATTAAATTTTTATCTATCTTGTCTTGTTCTGTCATATGAATCTAAATCTTCTTTTTCTGTGTTCAGTCTGTCAGATCCAGCAGAAGGGGAAGCAAACAGCATGAAGTTGATCAGGACTCTGAAACTGAGGTAAATATTGATGATTAGGATGAAAATAAACTTTGTCTCATGTTAGATTTGTAGAAATACACACACTGACTAAAGTTTCCAGGTTTTTCCAGCTGTTCCATTTTTCCAGTATTCAGCCATATTTTATAAACATTCTTTTTCTTCCATTTGATTGTTATCTCTAAATTTAACAAGAACTGTGACCATCAGTACACATATGCTAGTCTAGCATCATGCTAGTAAAATGACATAAATATTGACATTGTATACAATAACATTTAACAGAGCTGACAGAACAAAAGACGGATGCTGAGTTATGATCTGCATACTATCATACTAACATTTCTGCCATAGAATCATACTGTCAGAATACTAAGAGTAGCATTGTACAGTGTTGTTCTGAATTCAGCACGATTCAGTGAAAAGCATCTGATCTCATTCTGCTGGGAATATAACACAGATCTGTGGATAAATGATCCCAGCATCCTCCAGCAGGAAATCAGGGTTGTAACGGGAACCTTCTGCGTGTGACTCCGGTTTCAGAATAAGAGCGGCGGCTCCAGGAAACCTCCCAGCACGCAGCTGCTGCGCTCCAAGCAGCCGTCCGGCCAGAACGCCCTGAAGAAACACCGCAGACTGAGCGCCTCGTGTTTCCCCATCAGTCTCAACAGAGAGCTGCTGCCGCTGGACGCGCTGACAGGTACTGACGGGATTTCAGTGAGAGAGAGAGAGAGAGAGTCACGGCTTCTTAACAAACTCTTGAGTGTTTGTTATGGAGCTCGATTCAGCGTCTGACATCAACAAACCCTCCAACGAGAGAAACGCACCTGCGGTAGATGAAGCAAACGACCCATTCGTACATCAGATTTGTCCTTATGTAGGCCTTATATTAAGAATTGATGCTCCACGTGGACTCTGGTCTTTCTCTTAATGAGCAGGATGCAGCGTGATGCATAATTTAGATCTCAGCGGATGCTCATGATTGTTGACCCTGCATCTCAATGACACGATACCTTCCAGTTCATCTACAAGACACCCGCTGAGTTTGTGTGTCACGCTTCTGTCAAAGCCGTGCCATCAAAGCAGTAGAAACATGCTCTCGAGACGAGTCAGTCTGTGTCAAAGCAGATTTACAAAAATAAACCGGAAAGTAACAGAATCAAAGATGGAAACTTAACTAAGGAGTGCTTTCAGATTCAGCTGTGAAGCAGCTCTACAGGGCATCACACAGCTTAAATCAGTTTAGGCTTTGTTCTCGTCTGATGCTGTTAGCCACAGTGATCTTATCGAGAAACTGCTGAACGTTAAGTGTCTTTCAGATCAGACCCCAGCTAAGCGAGCCAAAAAATGAAAATAAAAGCTCTAAATATCATATCATGAGCTATTTTATGAGAGTCTGAATCTCTAGCAGAAACATGAAGGTGACCTGATGCCTTTTAGTTCTGTGTCATTAGATTGTGTCTGTTCGCCACTGTAAATGTTATATATCGCTCAAAGCCGGCAGAAGCAGAGACGTGAAAGCGTTTGGAGTCTCGCTCAGTGCATTCATACAGCAGATGTCACTGGAGATTCTGTTATAAACACAGACGCAGTCCTGCCTGTTTAATAATGACTCTATTGTCTTGTATAGAGCTGTTTTGAATCTTTGAAGCAGAATTTGAATTTTTGAATATCTGATGAACTTTGCAACATTAACACCCTGATATTTTCCTGTTCATTTACCTGTTTCTGTAATACTGCAGAACATATTGAAACTTGTAGTTTTTATGATATTTTGTGTTGAAAATGAGCCAGTGGGTGAGAAACGGTCCACATCTGTCCTTTTAGCCATTTAGAAGAGCTCAGCGTGCTGTGGAGTGTTAGTTGCACAGGTGTATTTCACAGCATATATGTGACCCTGGAGCACAAAACCAGTCTTAAGTATCACAGGTATATTTGTAGCAATAGCCAACAATACATTGTATGGGTCAAAATGATCGATTTTCCTTTTATGCCAGAAATCATTAGGAGTAAAGTAAGTAAAGATCATGTTCCATGTTTGTAAATTTCCTATTATAATATAACAAAACTTAATTTTTGATTAGTAATATGCATTGCTAAGAACTTCATTTGGACAACTTTAAAGGTGATTTTCTCAATATTGTGATTTTTTTTTTTTTTTGCACCCTCAGATTCCAGATTTTCAAATAGTTGTATCTTGGTCAAATATTGTCCTATCCTAGCTTCCCAATGATGTATAAATCTCAAATTTAAAACAATTGACCATTATGACTGGTTTTGTGGTCCACGGTCACAAATGTGAGGGTGTGCTGTGTTGAGTGTAGGAGTGAATCAGTCTGTCAGTGCTGTTGTTCAGTGTCTCTCTGTTTTCTCAGGCTTCAGCAGTGGTTTGTGTGACGCGCCTCTGCTGTAGATCACACACACACACACACACACACACAGAGTAATGAGGCGTGACGGCTTTATAAGCCTGCTGGAGGGGCCCCTAAGTCCCTCCTCCTCCTCGTCCTGACCAATAGGCTTCCGCCTGCACGGGCAGTCTGCTGATGTCACGGCTCTTGTGTGCAGCGGACCAATCGTCTCGCTGCTCCCGCTGACATCAGCCAGCAGTCGGTTCCTCCAGCACACAGCTTCATTTTCTGCTCAGCTTTTGTGTTAAAATGGAGGCTGCTCTCCCACTGTAGGAGCTTCTGTGTTTTAGCTGCGCCGCGCGCTGACATGCAGCTCATCTGAGGCAGGATGGTCGTAGACGCTCCTAATTCCAACGGGCCCTTCCCGCCTGTGGCTCTAATGCACTTCAGAGGTGAGTGATCCGGACGCTCGTTCACGCCGCCGTACCTCTCGTCGCTCGCCGGCGCCGCGCTCGCCGTTTGGCCGCGAGGGTCGCTCGGCTCGTTTACGGGGGTCGTCGTGTGTCATTGAAGCGCTGCGTGAGACGGAGAGCTTTAGTTAGTGTCTCCTGCCCATCCCCCCCCTACTCCAGTAGTGATGTCACAGGAAGTGAGGTCACAGCTGAAGGAAGGGTGTTGTGTGTGTGTTTGTGTTATGCTGTTTAAGAGCATTTCTCTCATTCTGACTGGCAGATAATGGAAATGTAAGTGTCAGGGAGAGAAAACCCTGCTCAGATGTGTGTGTGTGAGCAGCAGAGACAGATACGGCTCTGTCAGCTGATTACGGATCGATCTGATGATGTTAAATGATGATCAGGAAGGTTTGCTCTTATATGTTAAATGGTTTGGCTGTGCTTATAAATGTTAGCTGATGTACAGAATTATAAACCAGATAGAAGCACACACAACTTTTGCTGAAAAAATAACAGATATATGGTAATCTTCATTGACACGTGAGGATTTATCAGTAATATTTCAGTGGGGCTCATGCGACTCCTGTGTGTGTGTGTGTGTGTGTGTGTGTGCGTAGTGTTGGGGGAAATGCATTACAAGTAACGTGAGTTACATAATCAGATTGCTTTTTTCAAGTAACTAGTAAAGTGACGCATTACTTTTTAATGTACGAGAAAATATCCAAGTTACTTTTTCAAACAAGTAACAGCAGTTACTTTATTTTCCCAATTATTGAACAGCTCCTGTCCCCATGTTGAGAGAAATCGGAGGTACAGAGGTGTTGTGTGTGCTGCGTGAACATGATGATACTGTAGTTCTTGACTAAATGTGAACATGCATTTACTCATGTCACTTGCAAAAAAAAAAAAGATTCAGTGTCCATCAAAATAAATTAAAACAGTGACATGCAAACTCAGAATATGACGCAAACCTGCAATAATTAAATGTTAAATAGCACAAATATC